>CAWUFW010008312.1:600000-903875 GCA_963921515.1 Calotriton arnoldi
AGTTGTTTGAGAGCCACAGCGGCAGCAGCTGTTTCTATTCGACAGTCTGCTGGTTTGGTGATGAATAATACGCTGGTCGTGATGGTCCCACATGCAGTGGATATTTTGTTAAACAGGACCAAGACACAGCACTTAACTAGTGCTCGATTGTCAGGTTACGAGTTGACACTTTTAGCGAGCCATGTGCACATAAGAAAATGCAACACGCTGAACCCAGCTACATTGTTGCCAATTATAACAAAGACAGATGTTCCGGAACAGCATGATTGCTTTCTTAGGACAGAAGAAGAAACGAAAGGGAGAGTAGATCTTAGGGACACTCCTCTTGTAAAGTGTGATGGTACCTCGAGGTCATTGGGTGTGTTCCCTGGCACCGCTGGGTCCAATAAAACCCAGTACTTCACCATCCCTGCCGACATGGACAGAACAAGGAGCAACACCAGCACAGGGACCCTGGACCAACCTGGGGCCATGGACACCACCACCACCACCAACCCCCAAGGTGGACCAGGGTCATCTGTGCGTGCCACTGCACGCACTGCACATGTCAGCAGGGGTGGTGGGAGGGGTGGGAGACAGAGGTCGCTGCTTGCAGAGGTTGCTGGTGTGCATGATGACCCACAACTGGTACGCATAGCTGATGCATACCAGTCCAGCACCGGAGACCTCAGCCAGGTAGTGGGGCTCCTCAGAGACATGAAACAGCAGCAGGCTGCCCATCATGCCCGCTTGGACTCTCACATGTCCCACGTGGAGTCACACATGTCCCGCGTGGACTCACACATATCCCGCATGGAGTCCAAGTGGGATGCACTGCATGAGATGACGGCGGTGCACAGGGACATTTTACAATGCCTCCGCCAGATGAACAGCAACCAGTCCACACCTCCCTGTGTGCCAACAACATCTGGTGCTGAACAAACTGCAACTGCCACAGGGAGGGAGGATGACTCTGGCGAAGAGTCCCCTGCACCGCAGCAGCCTGTACTTGAGGGCCCCCCCCCCCAAGAAGAGGGGTCGTCCGAGGAGGGGCAAGTGAGAGGCCGATGGCCAAGCGCAACTCCCAGGAAGCCTGAACCTGTTATGGATGTTCACCTTTGTGCACAGACTGTTCACCCTGTTGACGGCAACACTACTCCCACACATTGCATGGGGAGTACAAGTTGGACCAATGTCTCAGACAACTGTGGCCCCGATACTGGGGATTTTGTCTACCAGGACTTTCAATTCACCTAGGAACTTCTGATTGCAAGATTTATGTACAGCACTACCCATCCTATGCACTATTCACACAAATGTATCACAATAAACACACTAATACACCATACTTGCCTCTGTTGTGATTCCAACGTGGGTGCTGTTATGGGGATGATGAACTGCAAAATTACACTGTGTATGCGAACTGCAACAGCAAGTACAACACAGGCATGTGAGTAAAGGCAACATGACACATATGAGGGAGACACACCACCAGGGCTACACAACACATACACACCTAGGCCATCTGACTCATTGCCTACACTGATGTTGCCAGGGAAGACGGTGCAATGCACAGACACCACACCCATTCCCAGTTGTAGTCAAGTAGCCCACAGGTGCAGTAAGCAAATGGCAGTCAAATGTGTGACCACAGACAACGCACATCACAAAGTGAAGCACAGGTTTATTACACAGTTGCAACATGTCGTAACCACTACAGATGCAAGGTAATCCCACCTGGCAGCGGGCACACAGTCAACAACTGTAAACGGAAGGAAGTCCATGGGTGTGGCGCACATCACCTGTAGGGACACAACAGCTACCACCCTGGAAGTGCAATCACGTCGTCGGTGGACACAGTTGACCAAACGAATCTGAAAGTACCCTGTGAAGGACAGAAATGACACACAGTCAAAAGCAATGGAGAACAGGACAGAACAGCAAAACTCATGCACAATACATGTTACAAGATACCCACCCAGAACCAAGTTAGCATGTCAACACTGTTGGGGAGTACAGCCCACCTGTAAGCACACATCGCAACACACATCCAGTCAAGTAGCCCATGGACACACTCCAACAGCACCAGAGCACCACCTACACATATCATGCCAACTCACATCATTGACATGACACCTCAGGATACTCACATTCAGCTAAAGAAGTTGGTGATGAGCTGTGTGCGGACATCACCCTCATCATCATCATCATCATCACTGGCATCGTGGTCCAGGCCAGGATCCTCCACAGGTGGCGGATGTTGGTCATTGTCATCCTGGATGAGAGGCAACTCCTTCCGCACTGCCAGGTTGTGGAGCATGCAGCAGACGATGATAATCTTGCACACTTTCGCAGGGGCATATGGGAGGGACCCTCCGGTCTTGTCCAGGCAGCAGAAGCGGCTCTTCAGGAGACCAAATGTCCGCTCAATCACTCTCCTGGTCCGACCATGTGCCTCATTGTAGCGCATCTGGGCTGGTGTCACAGGGTTCCTGAGGGGTGTCAGCAACCACGGCATGTAGGGGTATCCCGAGTCACCTACGGACAGACAAGTGCACATTAGCTGACTTGGAAAAGTGGGCGGAATACTACAGATCAGATCACACACAATGGCACAAAGTCAGTACACACCGACAAGCCAGGCACGCTGGTTCTGCATCTGTGCCATCATCCTGGGGATGCGACTACTCCTCATCACAAAGGCATTGTGTGCTGAACCAGGGAAACGGGCACACACGTGTGTGATGGTCATATCTGCAAGACACACCACCAGTGCATTGACCGAGTGGTAGTGCTTGCGGTTCCTGTAGGCCTGCTCCTGGGCCTGTGGTGGTACCAAAGCCACATGTGTCCCATCAATGGAGCCAATGACATGCGGCATCCTCCCCAGGGCATAGAAGTCACTCTTCACGTCAGTGAGTCATCGCAGTCTAGGGAAATAGATGTACCGGTTCAGGAATAGCAACATTGCCGCCAAAACATCGCGGAGCACACGGCTCAACATGGTCTGTGACATCCCACCAGCAGTCGCCACAGTATGTTGGAAGGTACCGGTGGCAAAGAAGTGTAGGGCTGCCATCACCTTCACCTTGGGGGTCAGCGCTGTAGGATACGGCCGGCCAGGCTGCAAATGTGGGGCCAACTGCACTGCCAAATCCTCAATCAGCTGCCTGGTGAAGCGGTACCTTCGGATGCTGTCCCGTTCCACCATCGTTGCCAGGTCTGGGAATGGTCGATGGACAGCAGGAGCCCTGCAGTGCAGAGGAGAAGTAAGCAAGATTGTCAGTCAGCCCACATATGCGGCATTGAACACACTCAATATCCCAACATACATCATTATGAGGCACAACTACATGAAGTGTGCAGTTCCGTAAGGACATGTATGGTACATACATGGCCAACATCTGTCATCACGGTCCAACAAGTGGCATCAATAAGTCCCAGGTTGGCCCATTGGATATGATGAGGCCGTGTCACAGTTCCCATCTCCTGCTGCCGTGTCACAATCACCCCCCACAGTGACATGTGAGGACATATGTGCCCCAGGCATCACAGCTCAACGACAGGTACATTCCCAGGGACCCTGTATTGCCACATGGACACTGGCATTACATGGAGTATCATGTATACACCACAGCAAAACAACTATGACCCCCACAGGTAGTGGTCCCACTTGCCACTGCAGCACAGACATGGACGTCTGTGACACACACAAGCACAACATCAAAGTCCATGCACACACAACGTGGATGTGGAGACTGTCTCCCATTGTGCACATGAAATCAGAGACATTGTAAACACTACATGCACACAGACTGTGGAGGACCATCACTATTGTGCCACTGGGACACCCTGGCTCAAACATACCGTCCCACATGGGACTCACGGGGTATGTGACATGACATACACATACACCACCGTGAAATGTGACCATGGCACATGCACAGATATGAACAGTTGCACATCACAGTGGTCATGTACACGTAACACCCAGGATCCTGTCCCCATGAACACGTGCACAGCCTGGGGGTTGCTGCCCCCAGGTAACACCCACAGGACAACATGTACACCAACATACACACAATAGGAAATGCAGCCTTACATGCCTTATTATACAGTTTGGACAGGCTGTCGTGTTGTAGGTGTGCCCCTCACTCCCTGGGAGCTATCTGTGGCTGGCATATGTCCATCTGAGACAGGCATGGTGACATATGCCAGTCACTTGTACAGGGATGCGTTGAACAGCAATGGACCGATCGGTGCCCCCGGCCGGCCCATTGCATTCAATGTGTGCAGGTACGCATTGTGCCCCTGTACGCGTTGGTACGCGTTGTACCCCTGTATGCGTTGATCAGCAATGGACCGATCGGTGCCCCGGCCAGCCCATTGCATTCAATGTGTGCGGGTACGCGTTGTACCCTGTACGCGTTGTACCGCAATGGACCGATCGGTGCCCCGGCCGGCCCATTGCATTCAATGTGTGCGGGTATGCGTTGTACCCCTGTACGCGTTGTACCGCAATGGACCGATCGGTGCCCCCGGCCGGCCCATTGCATTCAATGTGTGCGGGTACGCGTTGTACCCCTGTACGCGTTGATCAGCAATGGACCGATCGGTGCCCCCGGCCGGCCCATTGCATTCAATGTGTTCGGGTATGCGTTGTACCCCTGTACGTGTTGAACAGCAATGGACCGATCGGTGCCCCCGGCTGGTCCATTGCATTCAATGTGTGCAGGTACGCATTGTGCCCCTGTACGCGTTGGTACGCGTTGTACCCCTGTACGCATTGATCAGCAATGGACCGATCGGTGCCCCGGCCGGCCCATTGCATTCAATGTGCGCGGTACGCGTTGTACCCCTATGCAGCGTTAGTACCGCAATGGACCGATCGGTGCCCCCGGCCGGCCCATTGCATTCAATGTGTCGGGTACGCGTTGTACCCCTGTACACGTTGATCAGCAATGGACCGATCGGTGCCCCCGGCCGGCCCATTGCATTCAATGTGCGGGTACGCGTTGTACCCTGTACGCGTTGTACCGCAATGGACCGATCGGTGCCCCGGCCGGCCCATTGCATTCAATGTGTGCGGGTATGGGTTGTACCCCTGTACGCGTTGTACCGCAATGGACCGATCGGTGCCCCCGGCCGGCCCATTGCATTCAATGTGTGCGGGTACGCGTTGTACCCCTGTACGCGTTGTACCGCAATGGACCGATCGGTGCCCCCGGCCGGCCCATTGCATTCAATGTGTGCGGGTACGCGTTGTACCCCTGTACGCGTTGTACCGCAATGGATCGATCGGTGCGCACCCATTGACAATGGCCTTGCCTGGCAACGGACGCGTTTTCGAATTTCGAACGAGTCGGTTGCTGGAAATTCAGTTGGTCACCCACAACAATGTTGCAAAATCATGTATGTCATGAAGTTGAAGATTTGAAGGATGCCGTGGGCGTGTATTGGTGCTGCTATTCCATGGATTGGCAAGATTCAGAAGATGCAAACGACTTGGACCTATCACTTTGGACACAAGGGACAGTATCTGCCTCTCCAGCACATATATATTGCTGGCTGTTCCCCTGAGAGCTCACTTGCCTGCACTACATGCTCCAGGACGACATCTGCCACTGCACTGCTGCTGTCTCTGCCCCTCTGGACCCTGCAATGGCACGTACTGTGGAGAGAGCCCCAGCCTTCAGCCTTGAGGAGAACCTGGCCCTGCTGGACAGCCTACTTCCACAGTACAGCAAGCTGTATGGGACACCAGGGGAGCAGGTGAGTGTTCTGTGCACTGCCTTTCTGAATGTGCATTTTGTCTGACTAGCAAGGCTGAAAGTCTGCACGCCACTGGCTAGCAGGCTCACTGAGTAGTTGTCACCCCCCATAGTGTGTAGTGACATGCACTGGACAGGTATGGTGCAGTGACAGTGCATTTGAACAAGGTTTTACTTCCCATGCAATGATACCATGTAGTGACGTCTGGCAAAGTGTCCATGGGCAGCGTTGCACTGCCTGTGTACATCATGTGCCCCTGTGAATGAGACATGTATATACAACTGTGTCATGCACGGATATGTTGCATGTGTAGTAATGGCCTTTTCACTTTGTCATCCTGACAGGTTAATGCCCATCAGAAGCAGGAGATCTGGAAGGACATCGTCCGGGCTGTCCGGTCCGTGGGGGTCTACAAGCGCCGGATCCGCAACTGCCAGAAGAGGTGGCAGGACCTTCGGGGCTGGACCCGGAGGATTGCATGGGTCCAGCTGAAGCTGTCGCCTCCTCGCAGGAGGGGCGGAACACGGACCCTGACCCCCACATGCTCCAGATCCTGGCGGTGGTGTTTCCAGACCTGGATGGGCAGCTGAAGGCCAGACAGCAGCAAGGAGGGGGTGAGTCAAAGACTGCACTGTGAACTCTGTATTACATGCTTTGTGCCCTCCTCTGGCCTGGTTCAACAGCCACAGTGCAGCAGTCATGTTGTCCAGGAGCCATGTCCCTCTATTGTGCACTGCCCACTCCTCATCTGATACCCAGGTGTGGCCCTTACATTCAGGGAATTGTGTCACTTGGGACTGTGTCCTTGCAGTTTGCTTCACTAAAGGTGGGGGACAGCATCTGTTTCCCTAACTCTGTTGTGGGCATCATGGGTGGGTCCATTGTTCACACAACGCCTGTGTTCGGACATGTAATCTGCGTGTTGCTTTGATATGCGGTCCACTTGATGAGCTGAGCCACCACATGTGCCTGGGGTATGTGGCACACGCCCATGCAGCGGGTGGGAACAATGTTTGGGCCCCAGGAGTGTGCAGATTACGTGTGTCACACATACATAGCCAGCTATCCACTGTCCAGGGCTCATCCCTCATTCATGTGGGGCAGGACAGTCATGCCTACTCCAGGCCATGCAATGCACTCTGTACTCCCACTCCCGTGTATCAGCTGACACATTGTGTGCAGTGATTTGACCCCTCAGGTGTCTGCCTCTGTGTCAGTGTGCTGTGGATTAGTTGCCAGGACTGCTGGGGTGTTTCTTGGTAGGGGCTCAGCATGCCACTGGAGATGTGACCATAGGAGACGATACTTGTGTGTCACATAGGTGTTTGATCAGCTGCCCGTGCAGACTGGGGTATGTGAATGTGAAGTTCAGGCAGCTGTTCCCCATTCACAGCAGATTGTGAGGGGCTCAGGTTCAGAGGGTAGTGTCACAGGTCTCCCATATGTCCAATCGGTATGACCTGGACAGATGAGGTTTAAGATGATGTGTTGTGTGGGGGATGTACATGTGCACTTGTGCAGCTCCAGGACTTGCATTCCCCATGACCTACTATTGTGACACAGTGCAGAGTGTTGTTGTCTGGCTGCCAAGTCATACATCACTGAGACAGTGATGTATGACTTAGCAGTCATGCCTCCGCCATGGCATGTGTCTACTTATTGGTGATCCTGCAGGGGAGTGACATGTGCTACATGCACACCATTGTGGCGATGGCTATCAGGACATGGGTGCATCATGGTGTCTGTCGCTGGTATGCATCACATGCATATCCTATTTGACTCTGGGCGTCCCTTTCATCCGGAAACCTGTACTGACTCAGTGGCAAGAGTTGTGATGTGTGCATGTCCACATGCTACACCGTGTCCTCTGCACTGTCCAACTACTGTGTAGTTGGTGCATGTGTCCACACTGGGGTGTTGCTATCCAACAATCACCAGACAGATGTGTGCAAGGCCATGTGGGATGTGAGTGCCATGGTTGGCATCAGACTGACAATTGGCTTCTCCTGTTCAGTTAGGGCACTTTTAGCAATGTACAACTAATGATGCCAGGGCTTGCTCTGTAATGTGCTGTGCTCACAGTGGTGTGTGCGTTTGGTGCAGGTGACTGATGTCTGTCTGTTTCCCCATTGTTTGCAGATACATCCACGGCCACGGAAGGGGACAGCTCCACGGACCAGGAGGAGCCGGAGAGCCAGACTGGGTCAGCAGCCGAGGAGTGGTCGGAGGGACCCAGTGGCACGGAGGGCGAGGGGAGCCACACCGAGGAGTCCTCAGCACCATCCACCTCAGCTGAGGACCAGAGCAACTCGGAGGATGACTCCCTTATGGAGGCGGGTGTCAGCAGCCACCACACCCCAGCTAGTGTTGCTGTCCCCGCCACCACCAGCACCACCACCGCCCTCCCATCGGCTCCCATTCCCCAGGTCCGTGGAGGCTCCCATGTTCGGGAGCGTGTCTCCTTTGGGCCAGGCACCGCACCCACTGCCCCTGTGTCCCCTGCTGCCCTGAGTGAGGAGTCTGTGTACCTCCTTCGCCAGCTCCATGTAGGGCAGACAGCCATGCTGAGTGTCCTCCATGCGCACTCCGCTCTGTTGACTCAGCTGGTGTCGTTCATGGAGGGCATCTCATCGGGCATGTCTGACCTACAGAGGGGCAATAGTTCCATGGACTCCTCCCTGATGGCAGCAGTGTCCCTCCTCAGACAGTCCCTCACCCCTCCTGCCTCTGCTCCATCCACACTCCCCAGCACCTTACCCGTCCCAAGCACACACACACCGGCACATGCACACACCAGCACACACACATCCAGCACACAGACACACACGCCACAAACAAAACGCACATGCACGCACAGTCAGGGGACTGAAACCAGACTCACAGGGGATGGGGCCCTGGAACACACACACGCATCCACGAGCACTGCGCAGTCCTCAGTTGCCTCTCCTCCAAAACACCCTCCCTTGCCTCACCTGCAACCCCAAAGATCCAGCGGCTCTTCCTCAGTGACCTCGGCCTCTTCCCCTCCGATCCAGCTGATACAGCATTCAGGGGGAAGAGGAAGCCCACCCACACGGAGCAGAGTGCCCCTCGCCCCCGGACACCCTCCCCCAGGCGCAGACAGACTGAGGCCCCCACCCGCAAGTCCCCCGGGAGTCGTAAGAGCAAGACCCCGCCGCCGCCCTGCAGCTCAGGCACCAGGTCTCCTTCCTCCATCCCTCAGGCCCCCACTCCACAGGTGCCCCCACCACACCCTGCCCCAGGTTCCCCCACCCACAGATATACCATCCCCAAGAGGATCCGGCCTTCTCCCCCTGCCACTTGCTCTCCCGGCACCACACCCCCGCTGCGCTTGTCTGTGCCACTGATGTGGTGAGGGTGTCTTCCCCCTCTGTCCAGCCCACCTTGCCTGTTCCCCATTCTCCTCCCCTGGTGGTAGGCACTGCAGTGGAGTCCACTTCCACCCTGTCTGACTTGGGCACTGCAGTGGCGGACCTGTCCACTCCATCTGCAGGGTCCACTGCAGTCGTGCCGGCACCCACAACATCTGAGTCATGCCCCCCAGTTGTGCCGGCACACACCATGTCAGACACCTCCACTGAAGTTGTCAGTGGCTCTCCAGCACCCACCACCCCTTCCCTGCTTCCTCCTGGTGAGCCCTGATCCTGTCCCTGCGGTGCCTGGCCTGCCCCCCCGGTTGCCCCTCCTAGTGGATTGTCCCTGGTTTTGTGCAGGCATGTGTAGGGTGACATCTGCCACTGTCACCCAGTTTGGACTTTGACAATGGACTGGCCATTGGCCTTTGTGTTTTTTCTGGACTTTGTTTTCATTCCACACATATGCTGAATAAAGCAACTTTCTGTTCTCTAGTGCTTATGCTTCTGATGTACATGTTGTTGATGATGCTAACCATGCCCTTGCTGCAGTGATGGTGATATTTGGTCTCATGATGATGAAGTGTTACTGTGCAGGAACCCATGTGGTCCAGGGGGAATGTGTCCTATCCTGTGGTGTATCCATGTCATCCATAGCAGCATCTGAGGGTGTCATGTGTTCAGTATTTGGCAATGGGATTTCCTACTTAGATTAGCTATTTCACATCTGTGGCTTCCACCCCTGCACATCTGTTGTGCCTGCCATTGTTCAATTCGTCTACTTCCCTGACCGTGTGGCCATCTCCACTGGACATGCAGGTTTGGGCATCAATGGGGAAGGACTCATCCGTGTAGTCAGTGCAACATTGCTATACAAGTGTGTTGGATCTGTGCTGATGATTCCGTTGGCACTTCCATGACAAGGCTGATGTGACGGGAGCCCTCATTTGGTGCTAATTGTTGATTGTGTGACCAAGTGCTCAGCTGACATGATGGGGCCCTACTGAGGCAACATATGGCACAGCTTTCCTCACACAGGAGTGGAGTCCCCTCATGGCAGTGTGTACTCCTGTGACATTGCCTGCGCCCAAGGTGTGTGTTGTATGTGCATGTCTGTGTGTTCACTTCCGTTTAGCTGTGCATGCTGTGATCCTTAGTGTTGTACCTGTTTGTGATGCTTGCTGAGTTGACCTATGTTCCCCCAAAGTCTTCTCCCTGGGTTCTCTGTGATGTGGGTGCATGGCACATTACTGGTCATCAGGGTGTCACCCATAGGTGTGTTTGCTGTCAGGGCTGAGTTTGTGTGCAGACGCAGATGGGTCACAGTCAGGTTTCCCCTTGGCACTTGTTGTTTGCCCCTGTCATGTGATTTCCAGTTTGTGTTATCTTTCAGTGATTGTGACACGTTGTGTGTGTGACTGCTGGCACTCCTCAGGGTCCGGGCTGCAATGTTGGTTGTTGTCTATGTGTGTTCTTTGTGGGTGACCTTGGCTTCTTCATTGGTGTGTGACTGTGATCCCATTGGTTGGTGTGGTATTGCCGTCATGTCCATGTACAGCGTAGTGTGCAGTGTGTCAGACATTCAGGAGTCTTGTTGAGTGGCCATGTGTGATGTGTTTCTGCACCTTGGTTCCCACCCACCACCCTGGAATAGTCATGGGTGCATGTGCAATGTCACCAGTGCATGTGTGCTTCACTGCTGCACATTGTTGGAGGTCGAGGGGTGTGGTGTTGAGTGTGTGCAGATGAGAGTTGTTGCCCGACTAGGCCCCTGCCTCCATGTTGGCCTTGGCTTACTGGCCATGCTGATTGATTTGTGCTTGTGTAGGTGTGATGGTAGTTTCTTGCTCAGGACACATGACTGTGGTTCACAGTGTGAACGACATTTAGCTTTGTCATCACAGTGGGATTGTAATGCAGCCCAGGGTCACCACATTGTGGGGGCCCTGGGGGTAGTGCTGTGGTGTGTCTGTGTCTTGCTGTGTCAGTTGCTGTTCCTACGTGCCTGTGTGACATGTGTGATTTGTGCTCCCTCTCATCTGACAATGCCTGCTTGCCCACATAGGGGATTTGGATCCATGAGTTACCTTTGTGTGGCACTGTATGCACATCTGTATGATTGGTATTCAGGTCTCCTCATGTGTTGTGTGGTTGCCTGGGGACACTGGCACCCCCCTCACCTGTTGTGTATGATGTGCAGTGTGGGTCTGCCTGTTTGTGTTTGTGCATCTGCACCACTGCATTGGCATATCTTGGGTGTGCCATTGGCTGTATGTAGTTTGGTGGGATTCCCCTGCTGTCCCTGGGACTCCTAGGTCATCGGTCAGCACAATGATCATGGTTTGTGTGTCCCATTGCTGCCATGGTATGGTATCTGTTCACCTCACATCTGCAGTCTCCACAGGGTATCTGCATTTGTGTGCCCATTGGTGCAAATATGTGGGTCTGCATTCTGATGGTCACTTCTGTCATTGTGTCATTGATGAATGTTGACAGTGTCAGCCCCCATGGGTGTTGTTTGTCTGCACATGGCCAAAGGTATGTCTTATTTGCACTGCAGTATTTGGCTCACCCAATTTATGTTGCAATGGGACACATACACTACTTTGCCACTGATGTGTTTTTTGTTCTGTGACCAGGAATCATCCATGCAGTTTGGCAGTTGCAGCTCTTTCTTTGTCAACACTTACCTTTTGGTCACTGTGGTGATGGGGCGTTAGACCCCATTGCCACAATGTTCAGAATGTGCTTCAGCTATGGACCCCACACTTACCTTTTGGTCACTGTGATGATGGGGGTTTAGACCCCATTGCCACAATGTTCAAAATGTGCTTCAGCTATGGACCCCACACTTACATTTTGGTCACTGTGGTGATGGGGTGTTAGACCCCATTGCCAAAATGTTCAGAATGTGCTTCAGCTATGGACCCCAAACTTACCTTTTGGTCACTGTGATGATGGGGGTTTGGACCCCATTGCCACAATGGTCATGGCCTGCTTGCATTGTGGGGGCCACTCACATATATGTGTGGCACATGTGCTAGGGGGTCACATTGTATGTTCAAAGTCATGTTCAGTGTTGTAGGCATTTGACACAGTCTACACACGCTTGTCATGGTGTTGGGGGATGTCTTTTTCTTGCATTCCCTAGGTTGTGGTGTGCTGGTTGTGTCATGCATTGTCCATCCTATGAGTGGGGGTGGTAGTGGTGGTAGGCATCCAGCCCCCCTGGGTGAGGGTGGTAGTAGTGGTAGGCATCCAGCCCCCCTGGGTGAGGGTGGTAGTAGTGGTAGGCATCCAGCCCCCTGGGTGAGGGTGGTAGTAGTGGTAGGCATCCAGCCCCCCTGGCTAAGGGTGGTAGTGGTGGTAGGCATCCAGCCCCCCTGGCTAAGGGTGGTAGTAGTGGTAGGCATCCAGCCCCCCTGGGTGAGGGTGGTAGTAGTGGTAGGCATCCAGCCCCCTGGCTAAGGGTGGTAGTAGTGGTAGGCATCCAGCCCCCCTGGGTGAGGGTGGTAGTAGTGGTAGGCATCTGGCACCCCCATGGCTAAGGGTGGTAGTGGTGTAGAGATCCAGCCCCCCTGGCTAAGGGTGGTAGTAGTGGTAGGCATCCAGCCCCCCCTGGGTGAGGGTGGTAGTAGTGGTAGGCATCCAGCCCCCCCTGGCTAAGGGTGGTAGTAGTGGTAGGCATCCAGCCCCCCCTGGGTGAGGGTGGTAGTAGTGGTAGGCCTCCAGCCCCCCCTGGGTGAGGGTGGTAGTAGTGGTAGGCATCCAGCCCCCCTGGGTGAGGGTGGTAGTAGTGGTAGGCATCCAGCCCCCCTGGCTAAGGGTGGTAGTAGTGGTAGGCATCCAGCCCCCTGGGTGAGGGTGGTAGTAGTGGTAGGCATCCAGCCCCCCTGGCTAAGGGTGGTAGTAGTGGTAGGCATCCAGCCCCCTGGCTAAGGGTGGTAGTAGTGGTAGTCATCCAGCCCCCCTGGGTGAGAGTGGTAGTAGTGGTAGGCATCCAGCCCCCCTGGGTGAGGGTGGTAGTAGTGGTAGGCATCCAGCCCCCCTGGGTGAGGGTGGTAGTAGTGGTAGGCATCCAGCCCCCCTGGGTGAGGGTGGTAGTAGTGGTAGGCATCCAGCCCCCTGGCTAAGGGTGGTGGTAGGCATCCAGCCCCCTGGCTAAGGGTGGTGGTAGGCATCCAGCCCCCTGGCTAAGGGTGGTAGTAGTGGTAGGCATCCAGCCCCCCTGGGTGAGGGTGGTAGTAGTGGTAGGCATCCAGCCCCCTGGCTAAGGGTGGTAGTAGTGGTAGGCATCCAGCCCCCCTGGGTGAGGGTGGTAGTAGTGGTAGGCATCTGGCACCCCCATGGCTAAGGGTGGTAGTGGTGGTGGGCATCTGGCACCACCCTGGCTAAGGGTGGTAGTAGTGATAGGCATCCAGCCCCCCCTGGGTGAGGGTGGTAGTAGTGGTGGGCATCCAGCCCCCCTGGGTGAGGGTGGTAGTAGTGGTAGGCATCTGGCACCCCCATGGCTAAGGGTGGTAGTGGTGGTGGGCATCTGGCACCACCCTGGCTAAGGGTGGTAGTGGTGGTGGGCATCTGGCACCACCCTGGCTAAGGGTGGTAGTAGTGGTAGGCATCCAGCCCCCCTGGGTAGGGGTGGTGGTGCGCATTCAGGCCCCTGTGTGCATATGTGGCATTGGTGATGGGCATCCCGCCCCTATGGTGCTGCTGTTGCTGGTGTAAGTATATTCTGCATCCCTCTGTGTGTGTGTGATGTGTCGTGTACGTGTTGTATGTGTTTTGTGGTTGGTGTCTGACTTACCTTCTGCGCCGTACGCGTCCGTGCCTGTTCCGGTAGTAAATGTAGAATATTGGTATGATCGGGACGAAGGGATTCATGGGTAGGTTCGTGTCGTTCGTACTTCTCGTTGCTTCGCGTCGTCCTCGTCGCTTCGCGTCATCCTCGTCGCTGGCGTGTTCGTCTCGTAGCCGTGTATTGTGTTGTGGCGCGAATCGGAGCTTATGTGCGCCTCTCCCGGATGCTTTGACGTGCCGTGCGTAGCGACGGGTTCGGCGCGTACGGGAAGCGCATCGTACTTGGTCGGCCGGACGGAGCTGCATTTTCCCTTCCGTGCGACTCGATTCTGCGTTTCCGGATTCGCCTCGGTCGGAGTACAGGACCTGGATTGGGTGAGTACGGCTCGGCCGGATTCTGTGCTGTTGTGCGCATCGTACTTACTCGTTCGGTCTGCTGTACGGATCGGTCGGGAAACAGGCATTCGCATGGCTTTTTTCCCGACCGAATGGTATTGGGTGCGCCTCCGACCGAGATCGGAATCGGCCCCTATGTGTGGACTTGAGGGCGTTAAAATGCAAATTTGGTTGTAGATTGTCACCCTCTACCTAACATTAACAAAGTTGTTTGAATGTTGGAAGGTGTTTTCTACTTTTTATTTACTTTCAGCCTATCATCAGATAGCATTGACAGATGATTCTAAACAATTTACTGCTTTTCTCACGCCGCAGGGGCTATTTCGATACAAGAGGATGCATTTTGGTTTGGCATCTGTGGCGTCTGTTTTTCAAAGGGCAATGTATCATATTTTCAAGGACTTGGATGCTTTTGTAAAATGTTTCCAAGATGACATACTTGTTTTCTCTCGTGATCAAGAAGAACATATGGTACATATTATTGAGGTCTGCAAACGTTTGGAGACGCATGGGTTAACACATAAAGAGAACAAGTGTAAAATGTTTTGTGACTCTGTTGAATACTTAGGACACACCCTTCTGGCAATAGGGTAGTTCCCAAAAAATCACTTGTTGATGCTATAGTTAAAGCTCCTGAAGAGAAACTTTTGTCATTTGCTGGATTATGTGAATGTTACAGCAAATACATTATGAATTTTGCTACCAAAATGGAGCCACTTCGAGAACTCATTAGACATAAAGCTGATTTCTGTTGAACAGAGAGGCAACAAAATGCTTTCCAGCAAATCAAAAATGAAATTGTGCAAGCTCCGATATTGAAACCGTTTTGTGTGAATAAAATGTGCATTGTTACGGTGGATGCCAGTTTGTGTGGAGTGGGTGGAGTTTGTCACAAAAGTGCAGCGTGTTGCATTTGCTTCCTGTACTCCTAGTGATATGGAGAGAGAATACTCTGTTATTGAGAGAGAGCTTTTGGGATGTGTGTGGGGTGTAGAACACTTCTGTGACTATTTATGGGGAAGTAGGTTCATACTCAGAACAGATCATAAACCTTTGGTATCAATTCTGTCACCTGGAGGGAGTTGGAATGTTACAGCATGCAAAGCTAGACTCACCTCCAAATTTCAAGAGTATAATTTCTGTATGGAGTATGTTCTAGGAAGATATAATGTAACTGCTGATTGCCTTTCACGCCTTCCATGTTGAAGTGATAATAAGTTGGAAGTGTTTGATGATGGAGTTAAGATTGTAGCCCTGGCCTGTAATTTTGTGTCAAAAGATTTTAGCAGCATTTCTTAAGAAAAGTGGAACAATTTTGTCAATGAGGATGAGAAATGGAACTTACTTAAGAAATATGTAATCAACGGTTGTCCCAAGGGAAAAGAAGTACCTTCTGAATTGAGACCCTTCCAGCAAGTATTGTGTGATTTAGAGGTGGAAGGAGAATTGATTTCCAAGGATTGTAAGTGTGTACCTCCTGAACATATGCAGGAGGAAATTTTGAGACTTGCACACGAAGGTCATCCCTGTATGTCCTCAATGAAAAGACTGGTGAGAGCTGATTCTTGGTGGCTGGGTATGGATAGAATGGCATACAGAGTTTGAGGGAGTGTAGTGAGTGCATTAGGAGTGACAAGAATTTGAACCATTTCCTGCTCCATTGAAGCCTGTGCCAAAATATCCATGGCAGAAAGTAGCATTTGACATTTCTGGTCCTTACAACTGTTTAAGTTCCACTTTCTTGTGTTAATGATGCTAATGTTGTATTGCTTTACGTTTCCTTGTGTTGTATTGCCATGGAGCTGTTTCTCTCTAAGTTCCACCTCTGGTCAGTTGCCCTAGAGGAGCTACCTGCTGCAGTCCTCTGGTACTGTGCTGCAATCAATAAAGCCTTTTATAATATATCACGCTGCTCTGGATTCTTAAACTTCTTGCTGATGTACCTTTCATGTTCGAGACTGACTACTTGGTCTTGTTCAATGTGGAATTGCTATACACCTGCAACCCCCAAGTTGAGACACTAATCACAATTGACACCATACTGCGAGAAAAAGATATTGAAACCATTAATCCAGTGCCATTCATCATGGATTGTGCATGTCTAGCGATGAAAGAGAACTTTTTTGCTTTGTAAACTACCGGTACTTCTAGACGTCCGGTACTTCCATGGGGAGTACCTTTGCTCCAAGTTTGGCAAATCTCTATATGCATTCTTTAGAAACAGAATGAGTGCTGTCACCTGTCAATCTTTTTTGCTCCCACATTGTCATGTGGAAGTGTTATATTGATGACATCATGGTGATTTGGCGTGGTGAACCAGACACTATCAACAACTTTCATCTTTGGTTGAATGCTCTCAATCCCTTCTTAAAATGTACACTAGAATTCAGCAAGGTATGCCTTCTGTACTTGGATATACTTATCTTTCCCACCACAGGTGGTCTGGGTACAGAGCTGTAGAAAAAAACCATGGCACATAATGCCTTGTTACCTTATACCAGCGAACACACGAAGTCCCTGAGGGATAATCTCTGTTTCAGAAAGTTCTTACATCTCAGAAGGAACTGCTCCACTATTGAGAAATACAGAGAACATGTAGCATCTCTGTCTGGACATCTTCAGAACAGAGAATATCCATCCCAGTTGATACAGAGGGCAGGAAAAAGGGCACAAAGTAACAACAGAGATGCTTTCTGGAGGTCTCCCAACCCAAGGAATAAAGGTCAAGATTGACCTGTGTTAGCACCTTCTGCATTTTTTCAAATCAGATTAAGAAGTCCATCTGTAAGAACTGGCAGATCCTTAATAAAGGTGGAATATCGATCGAAGGCCCCCCATTTTTTCTTTAAACGAAGTAGTAACTTAAAGTACAAATTGATACACACCAGACCGAAGACAATCGAAGCACTGAGACAAGATATACTCTTGGGGCTCCCAGCAGTGAAGGAAATTTTCTGTGTGGCTCTTGTGGAGTGTTTGCCCAAACTACACACACCACAATGATTGACATTGACACGAATAGACCGTGGAAGCTGAGACAACACACCAACTGTAACAGTGAAAAGCTAATTCACATGATCAATTGCCCTTGCCCACTAAGATACATTGGCATGACAACCTGGAAAGGGAAAACCCACATAATGGAACACAAAAGCACCATAAGATGCAGAAAACAAGCCACAAAATTAACCATTTTCTGGAGAAATGTCACCAGGCAGATGTTATGTTATGTTATGTTATGTTATGTTATGTTATCACAACTTGTATAGCGCACTACTACCCATAGGTGTCTAGGCGCGTTGCGAACCACACACTGACGCAGGAAACTAGTTTTTAAAAAGCCAGGTCTTGAGATGTTTCCTGAATTCAAGCAGGGATGTAATCTTCCTAAGAGAGAGCGGAAGAGCATTCCAAATTCTAATGGTGCTGTGTCTAAAACTCCTACCCCCCCAGTTCATAGTTTTAACTCTGGGGGTAAGCATTAAAAAGGCGTTAGCTGATCGTAATGACCTACTGGGAGAGTACCAATTAAAAATGTGATGAAGAAATTGTGGGCCGTCACCATGAAGTGCCTTGTGGGCGATGCAAAGTGGCTTAAATTTTACACGCTGGCCAACTGGAAGCCAATGCAGATCTTGAATCCCGGTCCTAATGGACTGGTGCTTAGGGACATCCAAAATCAATCTGGCAGCGGCATTCTGAACTAACTGTAACCTTCTGAGCTGGTTGGACTGCAAGTTAATATACAAAGCGTTACAATAGTCCAATTTAGATAAAACCAAAGTGGTTAAAACAGTTTTCCTAGCCTTTATAGGAATGTAGGGAAGGATTTTACGCATCATTTTGATTGTAAAAAACGCCGAGGACACCACCTTTGAAATCTGAGATTTAAAATGAAGCTTCTCGTCTATGATGACCCCCAAATTGTTTGCTTTCACCACTGGAGTAGGGAGGGGGCCCAAACAACTGGGCCACCAGGCTGGTGACCAAAGAGGAGAGAGCTTGCCAAACAGCACCACCTCAGTCTTGCTAGAATTTAACTTCAGGCAATGCCTACTCATCCACTTACTCAAGGATACCATACAGTCATGGAGTTTAGTGGAGTAGTTAACATCCCTGTCAATAGTTGAGATCACCAATTGGGTGTCGTCGGCATACGAGGTCGGGATTAAATCAAAGCTTCTAATTAGAGGTGCTAATTCGGACACATAAATATTAAAAAGTGTAGGGCTCAAAGAAGAGCCCTGCGGTACCCCACATGGCAAAATAAAAGGTGCTGATTTAAAATCGCCTAATTGCACTGTCTGGGTTCTATCTGTTAAAAAAGATGTTAAAAGCATGAGGGCATTTCCTCCCAGACCTATGCATTTTAAACGTTTTAGCAGCAAGGTATGGTCCACGGTATCAAATGCCGCGGACAGATCTAATAGGATAAGGGCCGCCGATCCTCCCCCATCCAAAGCGGTTCGGATTTCCTCTGTGGTCTTTATCAGAGCTGTCTCAGTACTGTGGCATGACCTGAAGCCAAACTGACTGTGATCTAGGATATTATTTTCTAAAATAAATTTGGAGAGTTCTATATTAACAATCTTCTCCAAAAGTTTTGCTGGAAGGGGAAGCCTTGCAATGGGTTGATAGTTGGCGGGATCCGTAATTTCTAAGTTGGTTTTCTTTAGTAGTGGTAGAATGCAGGCTTGTTTCCACCTTATTGGAAATGTTCCTTGTAAAAGCATCTGATTAAATATGTCAGATAACCGTGGACTAGCAAGATGGCCAACAAGATGGAGAATTCTTGGAGGGCAAGGGTCCTCCGGTGAGCCCGATTTGGTATTTGCAAGAAGCGTAGCAATTTGCACTGGAGATGTAAGGGAGAAGTTTAAGAGGGGCGTTGTAATCATAACTTCCTGTTCTGTGGAGTTTGAATTTGGCAAATGTAGGACAAATTGGTCATAAATGTGATCAACTTGATAAACGCCTGTGCCAAGGTATTACAAAAATCTTGAGTACAGATGGCAGTGTCCTCCTTTTTAACTGTTGTCAAATTGTTTATAACCGAAAAAAGTTATTTACTTGAGTTACCTGCCTTTTCTATTTTTAATGTATAATATTGACTTTTTTCGGTAATAATTTTTTTCTTATAATCAGCTAACATTAATTTATATTGCTCTTTCTCGGCTGCATCATAGTTTTTCCGCCAGGTTCTTTCTTGCCTCCTACAAGCTTGTTTATCTAATCTAAGAGCCTCGGAGAACCATGGTGCTGATGGAGTCTTCCTATTTTTATTAGCCACCGAGACCGGTACTAGTCTAGCAAAATTGAATTCTAGCCAGGAAGTATAGTCTCCCGCTGATCCTTCCGCGTCCGACCCTAGATCTGGTAGGCTTTGCACTAGATGACTTTCCAGCACGTCTGTATCAATATTATACCATGCTCTCTTCCTGAACTTGGTGCTAGCTGTATTTGTTACTTTGACACCCGGTAGGTCATACCGAAAAATCACAGCGTGATGATCGGACCATATCAGGGGCAAAGCAGCTGTGAATGAAATAGCTGGGTTGTTTGTAAACAGCCCATCCAGGGTATGTCCAGCTTGATGCGTAGGACCATTGATAATTTGTTGTAGTCCTAGATCTGCTGTAATATCAAGAAGTTCCTGGGTATTTTTGTCGGCTAGAGTTTCCAGATGAAAATTCATGTCGCCCAGCATCGTAAAACAGCTTGATTGTATACCCAGCTCTAACAAAGAAGGCAAATTATTTAAAAAGCTAGCTTTAGAGCCTGGTGGGCGATAGATTAGTATTCCTTTAAAGGTTTCGTATTCTGAAACGCTAATCTTAAAAAGTAGAGCTTCGCAATCAGACGAGGTGAGTGTAGAGCAATGAGATACAAGCTCGCTCCTATAAATGATTGCCAAGCCCCCACCTTTTTTTACCAGTCTATCATGCCTGAAAACTTTATAACCGCAAGGCACTGCTATAATAAAATCTGGGTCGGATGTTTCCTCGGCCCAGGTTTCTGTGATAAACAGGATATCTAAATTGTTATCAATAATAAAGTCAGCAATTTCATATTTATGTTTAATCAATGACCTAGCATTGACAAGAGCTAACTGAAGTTCTGTGTTTCGTTGATTACCACTTATCTGCCTCGCCCTATGTATCCTAGGAATTTTACTAGCGCATTCTAAGCACTGAGGCTTTTCTGTGCTAAGGAGCTCCTCACAGGTAAATTGATGGCATCGCACGTCTCTAGATTGGCCCAACGAAATAATACTTTCCCTTGAATAGGTTATTCTGGGGGACAAAACTATATTTTGGTCAGGGGTCAACGCCCTAGGCCCGGACTCAGCGCGGACGTGGACACTGCTTGACCAACCCCATATTCTCTAATCTGTGTCAGATATTATAAGTTTTCTGTTTATCATAGAACAGAAGTGGGTATTTAGACTATGGAGCTACAGGGAAGGATTTAATGTCAATATTCCTTGGTCCTCTATCACAGCTAGGTAAATCGATATATATTACACTTATGTCACAGTCATCCAGTCAGCTAGATCGACAAATTACACACAGCCACCACCCAGCCAGGCACATTTAAACATCTATAGCCACCAGGGGCCAACCTCTAACCCAGATACGGCACATTTAATCATCTACAGCCACCTGGGGTAGCCTCTATCCCACTTACATTACTCTGCTATTTCTGGCCCCCAATGGAGACAATTCTGGGTTTAGTCTCACATATTGCATACGAACCCCTCTCGTGGGACTACATTTTCCATGAGTATGTTATATCACGTGACAACGCAGTCATAATGAGGCCACAATGTTTAGCTTCCTGCACACCTGACAGTGAAAAGACCCGTGGGATTAAACTTTCTATGATTCCTGATAGATCATGTGACTATGCGATCACAATGGGGCCAGGCTGTTTAGCCTCCTGCACACCCGACGATGTAAAGATATGTGGGACTACACTTCCCATGATTCCTGCTGGATCAAATGACCACAAGACTGGGCCACGTCGACTTGCCTAAACCACGGCGATACGACGTGACCGTAACACACACAGGTTCCAACTTAGACCAGGTTGGGCCGCTATTTATGCAGAGTACCCCTGGGACTTCCCTTCCCTCTCGATGTGACTATGAAATTCCGGCTACGCCTAATCAGGTAAAGACAGATGAAGCCCGTCTTCCTCTCTTTCTTCTTTTTAACCAATGACTGACCAGTGATGTTTCCGCTCTCACACATCCATAGACAGTACGGACGGGCAATTTAATTTTAAATGCAACTCTGCCATTTTTGTATTACTTAGGTCTTCCGTGTAGGCCTGTTTCCCTCATAAACTAAATTTATAATAGCGTGGCCACAACCGACACACACACACACACACACACACACACACACACACACACACACACACACACATATATATATATATATATATATATATATATATATATATATATATATATATATATCCAGCTCGATCTCCAAAAGAAGACGCCGCACTCATGGATGGTGTAAAACTCGGTATTTATTTCACCGAATTCAAAAAAACAGGACGCGTTTCGGCTCGCGCCTCTTTCAACTATCACATTCACCGGCAACAACGCCATAATATATACAAATGCGCATGTGCCAATGCGTCATCATCGTCAACATCAAGGACAGATTAATGTCACGATATACACCAATGTGACCGCCATCTTCAAGTGATATATGCCATAACAAAAATGATTTATACTTGAACAATAATACGTTTCAGAAATACGATCATGCTCGGAATGAACGCTGAAACTTACATCTTTGTATGTAATACATCCACAGTGAGTAATTAATTTTTACTGGATGTGCATAAAATAAAACCGCATTTTATATGAGTTTGTGCATACAGATAACATAAACAGTGGAACACAGACCAATATCACGGTATACTCGCATCCATTTGGTAGTATTTGTAGTACAGTGGGTCAATGCACACAAATACGATCAAGCTCTGAATGAGCATTGTACCTGCCAAATACATTCCCATTCATATACAGTGAAAAATCCATTCTTTCAATTAGTCAAAAAATAATAAGAAGTTAATAAAAAAATAATTATGGCACATATCATCATACAATCTTGCTCTAGATGAGCCTCATAATTAATGTTTTTTCTTATATTTCATATCAAAATTGTAAACTGTCCTTGAAGCTATATCCATGATAAATTATTCTTAATCATTGTGCTCAAATGACATACTTGCATGAACAAATATCATAGCATAGCTAGCATATACGGTCAGAAAACATATTCTCCTGTTTCATATTCAGATTTTGAGCGAAAGAATCGAAATGCTATATTGAATCAAGAGGGTCAGCCTAGGTGAATTGATAACTCCTCTTCCATGTTTAATCCTTTCGGGACCTGTGTCTGAAGATCTATAATAAATCTAGACTCGAGTCTGTATAATTTTAGTTCTCGATTGCCCCCTCTTTCCTGATATGGAACATGATCGAGGCAAAAGAATTGTAACTGATTCCTCTCACTCCCATGCAATCTAGCGAAATGCCTTGCAACGGGGTAAGATACATCATTTTTCTCAATGGCCCTAGCATGTTCTAAAATTCTTCTCTTAGTTGGATGAATGATACTTCCGATATACATAAGGTTACAGGGGCACATGAGACAATAAACACAAAGGGGAGTAGTATATGTAAGAAATGTGTTCATCTTTTTGGGCTTCTTACAGCCTGGTACATCATATGTCAATTTTTTAGGGCTAGATTTACATGCCTTGCATTTAGTGTAAGGAAAAAACCCTGTCAAATCACTGATGCGTGGACTCCTAGGACTACTCTCAAAATGACTCTGTACGAGGCTATCTTTGATAGATCTACTTCTTCTGTACGTGATTTTAGGGTGTTCAGGTAAATCTCTTCCAATAATGGAATCAGTTTTGAGAATGTGCCAGTTATGATTGAAAATCTTGCACACATTCTGAGCTTCACTGGAGAAAGTGGTAATCATTCTAAATTCAGGTTTCGTATTCATAATATCCTTACTGATGTTAGCTTTTAGAAGACACTTTCTGGGGATTCTATCAATTCGATTAAGAATCTTATTTAAAAGCTCATCAGAATAACCCCGCATTTTAAATCTATTGATGGCCTCAGCAGCAGCTTGTTCAAAGTCTATTTGCCTAGTACAGTTTCTTTTTATACGCAATAATTCCCCATAGGGTATGCTCTTTTTTAGGGGAGTTAGATGGCTACTGAGTGCTTCCAAAATGGAATTCCCTGCTGTTTGCTTGCGGAATAGCGAGGGGCAAATTTCACCATCCGCAATGAAAACCTTGAGGTCCAAATAATTGACCTCAGTAGCACTTATTTCTCTACTGAAGTGTAAATTTTCTGTGTTGTCATTCAGCACCTCAATATACTATTCCACCTCTACTCTGGGACCCTTCCATAGGATGAATAGGTCGTCTATATAGCGGTACCAGCCCAACATACATGACACCCATCTGCTGTTATTATCGGCCCATGCCACCTGCTTCCCCCACCAGCCTACGAATAAATTCGCATAGCTGGGGGCGAAGCAGGTGCCCATGACCATACCTTTTAGTTGTATATACAATTGTTTGTGAAAAAGAAAAATTTTATTATGCAAACAGAATGTTATAAAATCAATCAACATTTCATTATGTTCAGCCAATTTCAACGATCTGCCCTTCAGAAAGTACCTGGTAGCTTGTATTCCTTGTGAATGATCAATACATGCATACAAACTTGTAATATCTAATACTACCATCAACATATCAGGTTCCCAATTGATATTAGAAATTATTCTGATAAAATCTGTAGTATCGCGTACATGGGACAGCAAGGTTTTAGCAACGGAAGCAAGAAAGAAATCAATCAATTGTGACATATGTTTAGTGAGGCTGCCTTTTGAAGAAATGATAGGGTGGCCTGGTGGTTGGTTGGCATTTTTGTGAACTTTAGGAAGATGATAAAAAGTCAGTATCACTGGATGGGAACAATTCAGAAATCTCATTTCTTCCTGATCAAGCATCCCTGCTTTGGACCACCTCTGTATAATTTCATGATATTCCATCACACACTGATTGTATCTTTCTCTTGTAACTCCTGCATAACAAGCAATGTCAGATAATTGTCGTAGAGCTTCATTGCTGTAATATTCTGTTGTCATTAATACAATATTGCCCCGCTTGTCAGATGGTTTGCATATGATGTTGGGGTCTTGTTGAATTCTTGCAATTGCCTGTCTTTGTTCCAATGAGAAGTTGGATTTACACTGATTTGACCTGATGGTTTTAAGATTATTCTTCCTTATTTGGTGCAAATCATTTTTCACTGAATCGTCAAAGGCATCTATTGTGTCGAAAGGCATATTAAGAACAAAAGTTGATTTGGCTTCAAAACCAGACTTAATCCTTTTTTGTTCAATTCCAAAACTCTCAATGTTCATTACATTTGCCATTCTAGGGGTGGATTCCTGGTCAGCTAGTATACTGACGATATCCAAATCATTTCCTGTTAAGATATCTGTTGGTGCTGATTCAACATCAGAGATAGATCTTATTGATTGTTGCTCGGAAGAGCCTTGCAATTTAAAAAATGTATATAACTTCAATTTTCTTGTGAACAAATAGAGATCAATCCTAGATTGAGTATACTCAAACTTTTGGGTGGGACAAAACTTTAATCCTTTCTTGAGTGTTGTTTCTTCAATTTCCGTGAGTTTACGATGTGTCAGGTTAATAATGGTCAATTCCTCTGTTTGATTCATTTCCTGAAACCCCTTTTTCTTCTTGTCTGTAAAGCTATACCAGTACTTGTTGTAGCCTCCACGCCTTGTTTTTCTTTTCTTTGCTGGGTTTTTCGTTCCGGGGGTTTGCCTCGTCCTCTCCCGTTGCCAAGTCTGTCTCATTAGCTGAAACTTCTCGTGAAAAAGGGAATGCTTAGAAATTTGATCTGCACCCTCTTCCCCTGATTGTTCATTATCTGTCGTTATGTCTGATTCTGAGGTCTCTCTTTGCTCAATTATTTTACGGGTAGTATTACTTCCCAGAGCTCTTCTTGGAGCATCATACTTTCGTGCAAATGTCAGCACCCTCCATTGCTCGTAATCATGGGCGTCACGGTTAAATTTGGTATGTTTTCGTTGTTTAATTTTATCCTCATAGGCTATAAGACGTTTCTTCATTTCTTCTCGTAGTTCTTCTTTGGTTTTGGTATCTGAATCTGCCATGATTGCTGTTTCTAACTCCTCAATTTCTTTGGGGCGTTTCTCTCTATCACTACATGCAAATTTAATGAGTATCTTCAGCATCCCCACTGAGGATTCTGTTGTGTACGCTGCCCATTCGTCCAATAAATTTGGATCAGGGTTCTCGTAGGCGGAAACTGTATATATGCGTAGCCCACAAGGAATGCGATTCATTAATTCATGTAATTTTGAAGTGATGTTGCCTCCCACCACTTGTGAATCTCACGCTCTTACAGTCTCTCCAATTTGCCAAATAGCACTTTGAGTCCGCCATGTGTGTTGGATGCTGTGCTAGTTGCACCCTCATCATTAGTTTTGTCACGTTTAAATATGTTCACTGCCGCTTCGCGGCGTGCCACATCGGTGAACATGATGTGATATCAAACAGATTCAGTGTAATAATCACTGTGAGTTAAGCACAGAACACCATCCTCACTCCAACCGCAAATACGTTAATCGAAATCCCACAAGAATAATCTCTCGTTGTCATCAACGGGGCTTACAGATCATCTGACTCACCCGTTGTGAATGTTTGAACAAAGTCTTGATAGACAGTTGCGGCGGTGCTCGTACATTGTTAAAATCCAACTCAAATCCAGCTCAAGTCCACCCTCAACGTACATGAGCACTCGGGGGCGGGTGCGGTCTTAACGTGGCAGTGGGCCCACGGAATTCATCCAGCTCGATCTCCAAAAGAAGACGCCGCACTCACGGATGGTGTAAAACTCTCTATTTATTTCAAAATCAAGGACAGAATAATGTTTTTGATGTTGACGATGATGATGCATTGGTACATGTGCATTTGTATATATTATGGCGTTGTTGCCGGTGGATGTGATAATTGAAAAAGGCGCGAGCCGAAACGCGTCCTGTTCTTTTGAGTTTGGTGAAATAAATACAGAGTTTTACACCATCCGTGAGTGCGGCGTCTTCTTTTGGAGATTGAGCTGGATGAATTCCGTGGGCCCACCGCCACAGTAAGACAACACCCGCCCGAGTGCTCATGTACGTTGAGGGTGGACTTGAGCTGGATATATATATATTCATTTAAAAAACCATAGGTTTAAGGGACGTTATAGTTACAAGTTAGCATTTAAAATACCTTTGAAATTCTCTGAAAAAACCATAGGTTTCAGGGACTTTACAGTTAGAAATTAGCATTTAAAAAACCATAGAAACTCACTGAAAAAACCACAGGTTTCAGGGACGTTATAGTTAGTTGGACATTTCACTCGTACAAAACCAGAGAAATTCTGCCGTTATAGTTATTTCAGCTAACTATAACTCGCACCCCCACAATGCACTGCTGATGACATCACATATTACATTACTCATGACATGGTCAGTGGCATCACTGATGACATCACTGATGACATCTCAAATTACATCACTGATGACATCATCCAGTGACTGAGTGTTTCTAAAAAGTTTAAATATGTTTTATATATATGTATGCCAAGGTGTATTATAGAATGAGTGGGTGTATGAGTGTCTGAATGGATGATTTCATAGGTGCATGACTGACTGTATAAGTGAGTGATTAAACGTATTTTACTAATACATGGGTGACTGACTAATCTGTGTGAATCTCTGTATCAGTCTGTCAGTTGGTTTGTAAGTGGCTGCTTGGGTTGGTGAGTAGCTATATGAGTGTCTATATGGGTTTTTGGTTGGTTGTTTGAGTACCTGAATGGGTGCCTCTGTGTCTGTGTGGGTGGGTAGGGTGTGTGTGACTCCGTGCATGGATGTGTGAGTGGGTGATTTACTGGGTGTATGGGTTCAAGAGTGTGTCTGTGAGGTGCTGTATGGGTGGGTGAGTGAGTGTGTGTATGGCTGTGTTGGTGAGTGAATAGATGTCTCAGTGGTACATATGTGAGTAACTATTTATGTGAAAGGAAGTATATGTGAATGTTGGAGTATATAAATGATTTTATGTGAGAGTGAGTGATTGTGAGTGGCTGTATGGATGAGTGTGTGCTTGTGTCAGTGATTGTATATGAAAGTAAGTATATGTTAGTATCTGTATATATAAGTGAGGTGGTGTGTGTATAACTGTGTAGGTGAGTAAATGGGAGTGTGATTGATTCTTTGCATGACTGACTAGCTGTGTGAGTAACTATGGGTGAGTGGCGGTGAGTGGGTGTCTGTATGGGTGTATGAGTGCATATGATAGTGGCTGTATTGATGAGTGATTGCATGGATGAGTGACTGTATGGATGAGGGAGTGGACGTGTGTGTAGAGCTAGGAATCAGTTAGTGGGTATGTAGTAACTGGTATTGGTGTGTCTATGGTTTCAAGAATGGCAGTCTATATTTTAGAGTGGGTGTATCAAAGGCTATATTAGGCTGTGAGGAGGTACATCAGATTATCACGTGGATAATGTCATCAGTGATGTCATCAGTGATGTCATCAGTGATGTCACTGATCATGTCATTAGTGATGTAATATGTGACGTCATCAGCAGTGCATTGCGGGGGCACGAGTTATAGTTAGCTCAACTCACTACAACGGTAGAATTTCTCTGGTTTTGTACGAGTGAAATGTCCAACTAACTATAACGACCCTGAAACCTGTGGTTTTTTCAGTGAATTTCTATGGTATTTTAAATGCTAACTTCTAAATATAACCTCCCTGAAACCTATGGTTTTTTCAGTGAATTTCAAAGGTTTTTTAAATGCTAATTTCTAAGTATAATGTCCCAAAAATACTTTTTCTTAGTTTTTTAATTGTTATAAAAATAATGTAATGGTTTCTCTTTTCTAAAATATAAATATACATTTTTTTTTTTAAAGTGGATTCGCGTACCGATCGTGTACCTGTCTCGGTGGGTGTGCGAATCCAAGAATTTTGCCGCGATATTGGTTAAGTCGTGTAGGATGCGCGTTTGGTATGCGACAGGTGTGCAGATCTCAGCCCCGCGTAACGTCACGTATGTATTTCCGGGGTCGTGCCGGGTGCGCGAATCCAGCGCAAATTTTTATGTTTTAAAAGTATATGTATATAAGTTTAATATGTATATTATAGCACGAGATTAATTAATCTAATTAGAAAAATCATATATTTGTAACTGGAATAAAGACATATTATTGTTAAATATATTTTTGGGAAATCGCGAAAGGGTGCGCGCCCGTTGCGCGCCTGGTGCGCGAATCCCATGTGACTTCAAAAGAAAGCATTTAATTGGTTAAGAAGCTTTTTTATTCTAGAACTTGCAGGACCCCACCCAAATTTGTCATTCTTCCAAGAACATCTTTAGAGACACAGCTCTTGTGTTTTCTGTTCTTCTTTCTTGCATTTGTTTGGTGTTTTTTTTCACTCCACTGGAAAAATGGCTTCTTCAATTCCACCACACGACATTCCTGGACAAGAAGAAGATTTGAAAGGACCTGTTAAGCAGCGATATGAAAGTGTCGTGTGGGCTTTTTTTCAATTCCAGCAGGTGAAAAGAAGGTCAACGCATGCAAGGTGACATGCACCATCTGTGAAAGGTCCTTTCATGTGGATCTGAAAAAAAATACTCGTGTGGCACATCATCTATGCTTAAACACCTGCAGACAATGCATCCACGTCGTCTTGCACGTGAGCAACATCGTCGTGAGCTTCAAAAACAGGCATCTCAAGATGACCAAGTTGTAGGGCCTAGCACCTCATCAGGTTCTTCAAAAACAACTCAAAGAACCCAAATCATACCTGAGTTTGCTGGACTTGAGCAGCGGTGCACTAAATGCAAAAAGGTTCTTTGTTATGGAGAGCAATCGGTGGATGCTATCGTGGTTGCTGCAAAAACCACTGTTGTTATTTTTTTTTGCAATGGCTTCTTAATTGCAAAATGTTTCAAAAGTTTTCTCAGTTCATTCTGTTTAAAAAAAAAAAATACTAAAAAGAGTTAAAAAAACACAAAAAAATGTAGAAGAAAAATATGGTTCTTGTTAGAACCGCCTATTTGGTTAAAAAAAGACAAATTTCTATGTGTTGTATGAATTGCAGCAAGTGTAATATATGGAGAAGTGCATGGGTAGCGCATGTGTGATTGCATGAGTGCATCTGTGCTGTCCTGAGCCCCCCCCTTAAAACACTGGACCGGTGCCCTGGGATGACCGCCAAGTGGGAGCCCTTCCCTCGAACCCCCACTGCGCCTCTAGAGTATTGATCCAGCCGGGCACTGTCCACGTTTGCCGCTATCCTATAGTTAATTGGCCAAGGCCATATAACCATCATTGAGGTCTGCGACTGTTGCTCACTTCCGCTTTGCGACTGACCTCCGGGGGAGGTTGAACCTTTTGTTTTCTCTGGGCCACTGGTCCTCCAATTGATCACTCCTGCTAACCTGGTAACACTGAGCTAATTATTGCCTTTCGACCACGTTTAAGTCCAATATCAAACCGCACAACAATAACCGAGACTATATAACAGTTACTGTGCGAGTACTACAGAGGGTATCATTGCCCTCGTGACATCTATCCCCCTTATCCATCTGAAATACCGTGTTCCTATGTCAAATAACTTCCAGGCAATTCTTCCCAGGTATCTTTAATGCAACTTCCAAGGATGCTCTAGTGAACTCTTAAGTTACTCTAGTAATGCAATTTTGTTGTTCTCTTATTTTGATTCTCTCCACTGTCTCTTATATTGACTTAGTACCCCCTCTTTCCACCTCACTTTGACTCTCCTCTCTCCCTAAGTAATTCACCCTACAGTATTCACCCCCTCTTACATCTTCGATCCTTTCTCCTTCTGCTTTACCCCCTCCCCCAACTACCATCCAAATATCTACAGGTTTCACATTATTGATGTTCCCTCATTGTAATCTCTTCTTAACTGTTTATTTCTCTGACGAACACACCTCTCTTCCCCCCTAACATTGACTCTCCTCTCCCTCTTACTATTTACCCACCTGTTTTTTACTCCCCTTCTTCCTATTTTCTTTACATCTCTCCCCCTCCTTCTTTCCTCCTAGTCTTCATCTTACGACCTAATCATGTCCCCCCCTTACCCCCTTCACACTCCTACGGACCCTGCTCTCTCCAGACATGGCCCCAACTCATGGAACATCTTATACCCTTCCAACCTTTCCAAAAACGCCAAGAAAATTTTTACACATAAATTATTGATTTGTCACCCTGAAACATTAATAGTTAATACCTACCACAGCCTCTCCTCTCCTATAAAAACAAACTACATTTTCCACTCCAAACGCCCCTCCAAATGGAAAAACATTTTCCTTCACCACATTACAGTCACTAAATCAAGAAATATCCCATATGGATTCAAATTGTCTACGACTCCATCCCCAGCTTTTCCCGGTGAAATTAACATTTCGATATTCAAAACTGGTAATATCCTCATCCAAGCCTCTGAATACCACCTCAACATCTTTGAGAACCATTTCAGTACCTTGTCCTACCAACTCTCCAAACCAGTTCTAAACCCTTCTTCAACCCAACTGCCTGACACCCATATGTTGTCCCCCACCCCCGGGGTCTGACCCTCCCTCCCCTACACATCACAACTGCACACGCCGTCATGCCAACTTACAATCTCTCTAACGACCAATCCCCTCCAATCCCTCTCTCTACCTCTAACCTCACTCCTACCTCCTGGCCCCTTCACCTCAAATGTCCTACTTTACCCACCCCCTCGCCAATCACTCCCTCTCCTAACTGCATTCTTCCCCCTAAATCTGAAGTGGCTTATCCCTACATCCCTCACTCCTACTTATCATCTCCTACCAGCTGGCCTGACTCTTTGACTGACCCACCCTTCTCTACGCATTTCACTTAGCCCAACAGCCGGATCACTCTTCAGACTCCCCCCCTCGGCCTCTCCCCCCCTCCGCTCATCAGACTTCCCTGCCAGGTCAATACGGAACCCACTTCATCCCCCCTCCTTTGCAACTGAGCTCCCCCTCAATCTTTTAACTCAGACACTAACTAACGTAGAACGTAATCTCTCAACCTTGATTACTGAACTTGCACGACTTAGAGAGGATTACAACGCCCTTAACTCCAGGACCTTCCTTAATCACACTGATTACCTCTGTTCTTGCTCCCAAAACATCTCCCGATATAACCGATGGAGAACTACACCCCAATGCAGCCGATCACATAGGCCTCTCCGCGCTGTTAGCTACCTATCCACTTCTGACCTTATTGACCTTTGCAACTCCTACCTACCTAAACCTTTGATTACTGATCATCCCCTCCACTACGCCAGCATCCCAGTGATTGTGGGAACTAACAGAATCCCTTCCTCACCCATCTTCCCTAAAACCCCAGCTCAACTTACCACCATCCACTCTTGCAATCCCACCAAAGACAACCCTAATCCCCTCTCCTGCATGCTTGTGAACTGCTGATCGGCTGTCTGACATGCGACGGAAATATCAGAAACCATCCTCAGTGAAGCTATTGACATCGCCTTCCTTACGGAAACCTGGCTCAATGACCACTCAACGGCTATTCTTGACTTACTCAGCCCCCGGCTACTCTATCATTAGGAAAGACAGAAAAGGGGGTGGACTAGCTATAATCTATAAAAATTAACTTCAACTCACCCTTTTAAAGGACACAGACCACTTAACCTTTGAATACCTTGGCGCCGAACTCACCGTACAGGGCTCTTCAACGATTCGACTACATAACATCTACCACCCTCCGGGTGAACCTCTTCTCTGCGCTGACGAATTATCCGACTTTTTTACACAATCCTCACTTTCCGACTCAAAAAATCTTGTCTTGGGAGATTTTAACATCCACTGGAATAATGTTGAGGATCCCACAGTCATGCGCCTCATTAACCTTCTCGAGATAAATGACCTTAAACAACTATGTCATAATCCAACCCATACCAAAGGGGCCACTCTCAATGCCATCATTTCCAACAATGACTTAGCCTCCCTCTCCAACATCATCCCCATTGACTGGTCTGACCATCACCTCATTCTGTTTAAGATCGCAACCAATGCCCTTCTCCCCCTACAAAAAATATCAAACCCATGAAATGGACCAGAAATCTTAGTCAAATCCCCCTGATGAACTCGAGTCTAAACTCCAAGCACAACTTCTTCTCACCCCTCTCTCCCAAAATGCCAATGAGCTCACTGAACATTTCAATAAGACTGTTAAGGATGTCTTGGACCAAATAGCCCCTCCTAAACTAAAAAAACAAAGAAAAATTCCATCCAAATCTTGGTTCAATTCAGATCTCAATAACGAAAGACGTTCTCTTAGACTGACCGAAAGAACATGGAGACAACACCCCTCTCCCTCCCATCTCGCCCTCCTCAGATCCGCGAGATCAACTTACAAGAAACACATTTTCAATGAAAAGGCAACCTTCTTTCGAGCACAACTCGATTGTGCCAAAAATAGGCCCAGAGAACTGTTTAACATTGTTAGAAAACAAACATCTTCTGCCCCCCCCTGAGCTGACGTCCTCAACAGAGAGAAGCGAGGAAATTGCTAACTTCTTCTAGGATAAATCGCCAAAATTGATCAATCCTTCCATCTAACTCAGGTTGCGCCCAACCCCCAATTTGCAGTTGACGTTGCCATAGACTTACCTCCCTTGTTGACCCCGCCCCTACCTCCTAATCCTTCCACTCACCGACCCTTTTAACTTCTCCTGAAGCCAGCCGTTCCAACTTACAGCTGAAAAACAATGCCTCAATGGCACAATTTCCACCCCGTGACTGAGCTCGAAATCCTTAACATCATTGCCAAACTCAAGCCTACCTCTCACATCAAAGACCCTCCCCCTTCTAACCTTGTCCAAGATCTAAACCACATCATTGCCCCTTACTGGACTACTATCATTAACACCTCCTTTGCCACGGAATGTGTCCCCGACTCCCTCCAACTCAGACAAATCACTCCCATTCTTAAAAACCTCACTGCTGACCCTAACGACCCTAACAATCTCCGCCCTATCTCGAACCTCCCACTTCTTTCTAAAGCCCTTGAAAAATTTGCTCTCCGACAATTGGATAATCACATCGGCAATTACAACTTACTTGACTCCTTGCAATCTGGCTTCAGAAAAGGTTGCAGCACAGAAACCGCCCTGCTAAATATATTGGATGACATCCACTGTGCCCTTGACAATGGTGAGACCTGCCTACTTATTCTCCTCGACCTCTCTGCTGCCTTTGATACAGTTAACCATTCTTCCTTACTTAACTCACTTAATGCCCGCTTTGGCCTTAATGGTCTGGTCCTCAAATGGTTCGCCTCTTATCTCCAACACAGAACACAACAAATCAAAATCAATGACTGCCTCTCAAACCCTAAACCTGTCTCCCTAGGTGTCCCTCAGGGCTCTATTCTCTCCCCCTCTCTCTTCAACCTCTTTATGGAACCTCTTACCCTTATTCTGAAACAAGCTGGTATCAACTATCACCTCTATGCTGATGACACCCAAATTTACTATAAGATTAGATCCCACTCTGATGTACTTCATCTAAACAATACCCTGAGTAAGATCCAATCCTGGTTCTACTCCAACCATCTCAAACTTAACCCTAAAAAAACTGAAATCATTCTCTTCTCTCCAAAAAACAACCAGCTCCCCATCCAAGGCTGGCTCTCTGACCTTAATGCCCTCAACTACTCGCTCTCCTTATCCAACTCAGTGAAATCACTTGGTTTCAGTATTGACAAACACCTAACTCTTAATGACCACATAAAAAACTCGGCTAAAGGAGCTATCTTCACTCTCCAACATCTCAAGAAAATCAAACCCTTCATTCCATTTGACGACTTTAAATGGGTTGTCCATCGCTAGTCCTCTCAAAAATTGACTATGGTAACGCTATTCTCACCGGAACCCCCAAAGTTCACCTAGCCCCCCTTAGATCTGTACTCAACCTAGCGGCCAGGCTAATCACTGACAGTAAACATTTTGACCACATCTCCCCAGCCCTCAAAGCCCTTAATTGGCTACCCATTGAAGGAAGACCCTCCTACAAGACTGCATGCATAACACACAAAGCTCTTCACCAACAAACCCTGTTGTACCTTACAAACAAACTCAAAAAAGCGGGCTGCTCCCGACCGATGAGAAACACTAATGCTCTCCTACTCGTCCCCTCCTGTTGAAAAAGAAACCACACAATCTCGCTCCTTCTCCGGGAATGCCCCGAACATCTGGAATGCTCTCCCTAGGGACTTGCGCTATAACCCCTCCTACCTCAGCTTTAAAAAAGACCTCAAACATCACCTTCTCAACAAATATTGGGGTCCATAACCTCGCCTTTGACCCTACATTTCTGCTTCCCCCGCTCTGGTTCCCCTTTACTTTCTTCCTGGCTCTTACCTCTCTCCCCCCTCCTTTTTGATATATCACCCTGTTTCCTCTCCCCCAATCTCCTACCCTTACCCCCAGCTCCTCCACGGATCTCCCTCCGATGATACTTCCTTTCTCCCTCAATTTTTTCTCACCCATCTATATTAATCTAATTATTCATTTCCCGCTGACCCGCCTAGAATTGTTTTTGTTCCCCCGTTACTTAATATTGAGCTGTACCTGCGTTCTTGTTATCGTGTAAAATAGCTTTCCTTGATAGCCTCTACTCATGTAAATAGCTTTTTGCCCATTTGCTAATTTAATATGTTTTAGTCTTGCCTGTCTGTGTTTTATTCTATTGAACAACTGTTTTTTTACTGTAACAGTCTATGCTCATGTAAAGCGCTCTGATACCCCCGGGTCTAGCCAGCGCTATATAAAACTTTTCAAATAAATAAATAAATAAAATAAATAAATGTGTAGTACCTGCATAATTGGAGAAGTGCATGTGTACTACCTGAGTGATTACATGAGTATATAAGTAATGCCTGGGTGATTGCAAGAGTGCATGGATACTGGCTGGATGTTTGCATGAGTGCAGGGGTAGTGCCTGAATGATTGAAAGAGTGTATGGGTAATTCCTGGGTTATTGCATAAGTGTATGCGTACTGGCTGAATGATTGGAGGAATGCATGGATAGTGCCTGAGTGATTGGAGAAGTGCAACAGTAGTGCCTGAGTGATTGGAGGAGTGCATGGATAGTGCCTGAGTGATTGAAGGAGTTCATGGGTAATGCCTAGGTGTATGGAGGAGTGCATCAGTACTATCTAGGTTATTCATGAGTGTATAGGTAGTACCTTGGTGATTAAATGAGTGCAGCAGTACTGCCTGGGTGATTGCATGAGTGCATAGTTAGTGCATGGATGATTTTATAAGTGTATGGGTAGTGACTGGGTGAATGAAGGAGTGCTTGGGTAATGCATGGGTGGTTGCATGAGTGCAGGGCTAATGTGTGAGTGTTTGGAGGAGTGCATGAGTAATGTCAGGGTCATTGCATGACTGCAGGGGTAATGCCTTGGTGATTGTATGAGTGCAGGTGTAATGCTTGGGTAATTTTATAAGTGCATGGGTACTACCTGAGTTTTTGAAGGTGTGCATGGGTAATACCTATGTGATTGCATGAATGCAGGGGTAATGTCTGGGTCATTGGAAGAGTGCATGGATAGTGGTTGGCTGATTGCATGAGTGCAAGAGTAATATCTGGGTGGTTGTATGAGTGTAGTGGTAGTTCCTGGATGATTGCAGAACTGCATAAGTAGTGTGTGTGTGATTCCATGAGAGCATAGGTAGTGCCTGGATGATTTTATAAGTGCATGGGTACTGCCTGAGTCATTGAAGGACTGCATGGATGATAGCTAGGTGATTGCATGAGTGCACAGTAAATGTCTGGGTCATTGGAGTAGTGCATGGGTAGTGCATGGCTTATTAGAGGAGTGCATGGGTAATGCCTAGGTGCATCGATGAGTGCATCAGTAGTACCTCTGTGATTCCATGAGTGCATAGGTAGTGTCTGGATGATTTTATAAGTGCATGGTTACTGCCTGAGTGATTGAAGGAGTGCATGGGTAATGCCTGGGTGATTGCATAAGTGCAGGGGTAATGTCTGGGTGATTGGAGGAGTGCATGGGCACTGTCTGAGTGATTGAAGGATTGCATGGGTAATGCCTGGGTGATTGTATGAGTGCAGGGGTAATGTCTGACTGATTGAAGGAACGCATGGGTAATGCCTGGGTGCATGGAGGAGTGCATGGGTAATGTCAGGGTGATTGTATGAGTGCAGGGGTAATATCTGGGTGATTGGAGGAGTGCATGGGTAATGCCTGGGTGCATGGATGAGTGCATAGGTAGTGCCTGGGAGCATGGAGGAGTGCATAGGTGGTACCTGGGTGATTGGAGGAGTGCATGGGTAGTGCTTGGGTTATTGCTTGAGTGCATAGGTAGTGCCTGGGTGATTGCATGAGTGCATAGGTAGTGTCTGCATGTTTTTATACATGTATGGATATTGCCTGGGTAATTATATACAGTGGCAGTTATTGGATGAGTGCAAGAGTAGTGCCTGCGTAATTGAAGGAGTACATAGATAGTGCATGGCTGATTAGAGGAGGGCATGGGTAATGTGTAGGTGCATCGATGAGTGCATCATTTGTACCTCTGTGATTCCATGAGTGCATAGGTAGTGTCTGGATGATTTTATAAGTGCCTGGGTACTGCCTGAGTGATTGAAGGAGTGCATGGGTAATGCCTGGGTGATTGCATAAGTGCAGGGGTAATGTATGGGTGATTGGAGGAGTACATGGGCACTGTCTGAGTGATTGAAGGATTGCATGGGTAATGTCTGGGTGATTGTATGAGTGCAGGGGTAATGGCTGGCTGATTGAAGAAGTACATGGGTAATGCCTGTGTGATTGCATGAGTGCAGGGGTAATGTCTGGGTGATTGGAGGAGTGCGTGGGTAGTGCCTGGATGATTGCAGCAGTGCAAGAGTACTGCTTGGGTTATTGTATGAGTGCATAGCTAGTGCCGGGGTCATTGCATGAGTGCAAGAGTAATGTCTGGGTGGTTGTATGAGTATAGTGGTAGTTCCTGGGTGATTGCAGAAGTGCATAAGTAGTGCCTGGGTTAATGCATGAGTGCATAGGAAGTACCTGGATGATTTTATAAGTGCATGAGTACTGCCTGAGTGATTGAAGGACTGCATGGGTAATAGGTAGGTGATTGCATGAGTGCAGGGTAAACGTCTGGGTCATTGGAGGAGTGCATGGGTAATGCCAAAGTAATTGCATGAGTGCATGGGTAATGTGTAGGTAATTGGAGGGGGCTTGAGTAATGTCTGCCTGATTGCATGAATGCAAGAGTAATGTGACGCTTGTTGCATGACTGTAGTGGTAGTGCCTGGGTGAAGGGAAAAGTGTATAAGTAGTGCCTGGGTGATTCTTTAAGTGCATGGGTCCTGCCTGGATGCTTGGAGGAGTGCATGGATACTGCTTGATGATTGCAGCAGTAAAAGAGTAGTGCCTAGGTTATTCTATGAGTGCATAGCTAATGGCTGGGTGATTGTATGAGTGCAAGAGTAATGTCTGGGTGGTTATATGAGTGTAGTGGTAGTGCCTAGATGATTGGAGTAGAGTATAGGTAGTGTCTGGCTGATTGTAAGAGTGCATAAGTACTACCTGGGTGATTGCATGTGTGAAGAGTATTGTCTGGGTCGATGCATGACTGTAGTGGTAGTGCCTGGGTAATTGGAAAAGTATATAAGTAGTGCCTGGGTGATTTTTTAGGTATATGGGTACTGGCTGGATGATTGGAGGAGGGCATGGATTGTGCCTGGGTGATTGCAGCAGTGCAAGAGTAGTGCCTGAGTTATTTTAGGAGTGCATGCATAGTGCCTGGATAATTCCATGAGTGCAGGAGTAATTTCTGGGTGATTGGAGGAGTGCATTGGTACTGCCTGAGTGATTGAAAGAGTGCACAGTAAATGCCTGGGTGATTGCAAAGTGCATGGGTAGTGCCTGGGTGATTGAAGGAGTGCATGGGAACTGCCTGAATGATTGAAGGAGTGCATGTGTAATGCCTGGGTGATTGCATGAGTGCAGGTATAATGTCTGTGCGATTGGAGGAGTGCATGGGTACTGCCTGAATGATTGAAGGAATGGATGGGTAATACCTGGGTGATTGCATTAGGTCAAGAGTAATGTCTGGGTGATTGGAGGAGTGCATGGGTACTGCCTGAGTGATTGGAAAAGTGCAATGGTAGTGCCTAGGTAATTGCATAAGTGCAGGGGTAATGTTTGGGTGATTGCACATCGGTATTACCTGAGTGATTGAAGAAGTGCATGGGTAATGCCTGGGTTATTGATTGAGTGCAAGGGTAGTGCCTGGCTGATTAGAGGAGTTCATAGGTACTGCTTGAGTGATTGAAGGAGTGCATAGGTAATACCTGGGTGATTGCATCAGTGCAGGGGTAATGTCTGGGTTATTGGTGGAGTGCATGGGTACTGCCTGAGTGATTGAAGGAGTGCATATGTAATGCCTGGGTGATTCCATAGGTGCATGGATGCAGGCTAGGTGATTGGAGAAGTGCATGGATAGTGCATGGGTGATGGCAGGAGTGTGGGAATAGTGCCTAACTGTATAGATGAGTGCATGGGTAGTTTGAAAAAATGGATGAGTGCAGTAAAAGCGACTGTAAACATTAGTTCATATTATCATGCTTATTACATTACTTCATCTTACCTTTTTATTAAAGAAGATACAAAACTCAGTGAAACTATTTTACAGTAGTTTTGTTGTAAACTGAATTTAAAATCTTTTCAAACTTTAGTATTACTTTCTGTAAAAAAAGACGAAAAACTGTTATTACATATACTTTTAACAACACAACATAATTTTAGTATTACATAACATATTCACTTTCCCTTTTTTGCTGTTCTCAGATTCTACTGAATTTCACCATACACAGTGATTTAAATGTAGATTATCATATAACAGCGGGGGAAAAAAATACAATCAATGAGATTGTAAAAAAAAACAAATCTGCATTGAAAATCTTTACAACAAGTTCAACTATCTGTTTACCTATCTACAGTTTCTAAATTACATTCTTCATCTCCATTAATTCATTTCTTTCTTTGAAGTACATTTTGTAAAATATACACTCTCATTTACATTGCGTATAATATAAAAATCAAATATGTAAACTACTTCTTTAAACACAATTTTGCAAATGCAATAAGAATTAGCACAAACAATAATCCAAACAGTAATTATTCACATCTTCCCATTAGGCCAAATCATGTTTCCAAATCCATTTGCATTCAAATATCCATAATAAATTCATTAATTTGTGGTCACATCTTCACAATAGGTCGAATGATGTTTTCAAAACTTTGGTTTCAAAAATACGTTTCTCATATACGGGATATTCACCTAACTTAGGAGCATAAAGTCTTCTTAACCGATTGTACTCTCTGACACAATTTACATCAGCACTAATCTTTTTCTTATCAAAATCAATCAAATACAAACCAGATAATGTCCTTACTCGAGACAATGCAACATATGCCATGCCTTCTTTAAACACTGTATTTCCAATATTTACCAAAGCAGTGTCTACACTTAAACCTTGAGATTTATGAATGGTTACAGCATATGCTAAAGAAAGAGGAAACTGTTTTCTACGAACATACAAGTCTTTTACAAGCAAAAAACGAACAGTACAACGTCCAATCTGTTTCACTTCTTCAATCTGACCAAATTTAATCTTAAAAAATTCAACTCCATCTCTATTCTGAAAATTTACAAAATCAAATACTTTTCCCATTGCTCCATTTACTAAACCTTCTTCTACATTCAAATTTTGCCGTAAAATTACCCGACGGTTCACACATACATATAAAGTCTTTTCTAAACCTGCAGTCTTAGACACCGACTTTACCAAAGAATTACATTTTAACTGTAATTTCTCTGAGAGAAGAATAGTAACTCCTTTGTGCTCCATTTTATTGATAGCTTCCATTTTCAGTATTGTTTTTTTCCAATTACAAAGGTTCTCGATTGAATGTAGAACACTCTTCCAGTGTAGGCATTAGGTAAACTATTAGACTTCTTTTCTCCAATTTTTTGTATATTATTTCAGGTGCTATGTTTTCATTTGGAAACAAGTTTGTTAGTAGCCGACTTTGTAAAGCTCTTTTACATCTTTTGTTAAAACACCAATTCTTATCTCTTGAAGAATGTTTCCATAATGTTCATCACTTGCTTGTCGCATATTCCTAATAAGTTCTTTTTATTCAAAATAAGACCAAATGTTGACATTTCCAATACTTCCCAAAGATTTCTTAGTGTTTTCACGAAGAAGTGATTTAAAAACAGGTTGTCCTTTTACAGGAGTAAGGTGTAGTAGGTCGCCAAATAGAATTACATGTTTTCCTCCAAATAGAACATCATAATCTGTTTTTAAATTCTGTTGCATTCTTAAATGTACAAAGGCAAACATTAAGTTTGAGACCATGCTCACCTCACCAATGATTAGAAGTTTCATTTTCTTGAGTACTCTTGAAACTTCCTAACAAGCTTCTCCAGATAACTTGTGATATTCCAACTTATTCTCATGTTCAACTGGTAGCATGAGTAATCGGTGTAATGTAATCCCTTTAATGTTTTGTGCTGCTAACCCAGTTGGAGCGGTTACAACACAAGATAAATGTGATTCAGTGGTTTTATGTAGATAACTGGTCAAAACTTTAATTAAGAAACTTTTTCCTGTTCCAGCTTGCCCACTGATGTACATTCGAATAGGTTGAAATGATGTGCATTGGCATTCTTTTTTTCCATGCAGTAAACCATGCTGTATCTGTTGTGTCACTTGCTGATATATTTCTTTTTGTTAAATATTCAGTTTTTCTTCTAGGTTTCCCAACTCAATATCCTGTTGTGCTTGTTGCATTGCTGTTTCTACTTCATTCATGGCTACTGCTGCTTCATTTTCAAGAATTGGTTGACCTAATGGATCTTGACTTAGTGGAGCAGAACTTTGACTATCTTCAGAACTGTCTCTAGGTATTTCAGCTGCAATAGTAGTTTCTTGTTCAATCTCTTCATTTAACATTTGTAGATAAGTTGGAAAAATTGTGCATTGAATGCTATCTTTACATGCATTAAAAGAATCTTCGTAGCACTCAAAATCTCCAAGAAATTCCATTTCACTACGCCAAGGCTTGAAGAGTTGCAGAAGTGCTAAATAGAAAAATTCCCTTTTATCTAGAGTTTCACAACTGAGTTTCCTGTGGTTAATAAGATTTCCTTTGGCATGTTTTACCAAACATCCATCACATCCAATTACTGCATATTTTTCTTCATTTATATTTTCTGTAACATTTCTCTTAAAACTGTAATTTTGCAGTACTTCATAGAGACATATGTTTTCCAGATGTGGACTTCTTTTGGGATAGTACATATCCAACATATTTGTTTTAACAATATCTGTACTTTCCGGTGCATTCAATGCTAAGTATTCAATTTCTTCTAGAGATTTCAATACTCGATTTCATGTTTCAGCAAGACCTAGACTTACCCAAATGATTCCTCTTGACTTTGAGTATAAACTTGCAGAGGTCAACCGATCCGAACATCCGTAAGATCCAATTTCTCGATGGGAAAGCATCTTCAAACTAAAGCTGTACAACTTGTTACTAAGAGTCTTCTCTTGTGAAAGTTCTTGCCACATTTCTTTCAACTCTGTCTTTTCAGATTTTTTTATATATGACGTAACATACCGAGCAACAGCAATTGAATTATCTGCAACATACTGGATATCCATATTTGCATTCCACATTGTCAAAATCAGTGGATTGTAGTCATTAATATACTTTGATTCTTCAGTTCTTTTTATGTTGTAACTATTCTTTGGAGATTTTCGAGTGATAGTATGCCTTACTGCTGACATGAATCTATTGACTCTTCCTTTTGAAATTACTGGACGTGGGAATGCAAAACGACATTTTGTATAAAATTTTCCCGTTGACGTGTATTTTCGTAGACAATATTTGCCACATCGATGACTTTGAAACCGTAAAACTTGTTGTCTTATGCTATTTTCTCCTCCATTTTTTGGAATAGCACAGGTAACATAGGCTTCAATGAAAGACTAAACAGTTTAATCAGAATCGGTTCCAAATGTAGGTGCATCCTTGATCCATTACAGCATGTGTATATGAGGAGCACCTCTGGCTTGGTACTCCCTTCTCCAAAAGAAATCAATAACTTCTCCAAGAGGTGGATTATTTTTTTATTGTAGATAAAAGACATCATAGCTTGAAACCTATGATTAAAATATCTGCACACATTTACAGGATCCAAGGAACACAGTTCTCCAGCTGTCTTCAATTCAATGTTTTTAATATTTGAATTTGCTTCTCATAGAAATTCAAGTAAATCGTCCCATGCGTATTCAGCACAGCTAAGCGTAACAAACCATGTAGGGGTTCCTAAGTTTTTTAACTTACATTTAAGTTCTCCGTGACGATGATACCAATACTCATTAGTACCACGTTGACACGCCATCAAATTAATTAACTGAGATTCTAAATGATTGTCTCTTTGTTGAACTTTGTCCAAAAAATCCTTTGCAGAAACATGTGTAAGATGAACTCCCATTTTTATTATGTGGTTCACTGCACATGAAAGTCCAGACAAGTCACTTTCAAACAGAAGATGAAATAAATATGGAATACACTGTCGAAATCTTGGATCTTCTGAGTACAATCTTGTTGTATGATATTCTGAAGCTGGAATCTGTACTGGTCGTTCATCATATCGTCCACCTTTTCCAGTGGGGAAGAGCTGTGGAAAACAACAAGCTTCTAAACTTTTTTCCCATACACTCATGGGAGTTCCTTTTGCTTTCTTCATTTGGAATAATTCAAAAGTGTTTCCTATAACTTCTTTTGAATGTAGAGGATGTATACTGTAATGTTCATAAATTTCTTCACTCCTGGAGTTGCCCACTTTTTCTATTTGCCCAGTTGAAATTTCTCTATCATCTTCTAAAGATAATTCTTGTGCTGCTTCAACATATACATTTTTATATTAAATATTGTTATGTACAAGATATAATGTAGCCTTTTGAAGTTTGGTGATATCTACTAACTCTTGTCATATTTTCTGACTCTTTGTTGGTACACCATTAACTAGAATAACTACAGGTTCACTTTCCTCTCTCTCTACACCAACAGTTTCAATATTTTCTTAAAATCTAAAGGTAAATACACAACTCTTCCTTTTAAACCTGTTGAGTACGTCGACAACAAATGCAAACATAGTTTGGTTTTTCATAAGAAAGTACCTTACACTTTGTAATTTCTTCTGCAAACTTCTCAGTAGTACTATATTCCACCTCTTCTTCAACACCTACACTTATCAAACTCTCACTTTCTCTAAACTCCTCTTCAGGACCAAAGAAACAAAACAGTATATCATCAGAAACTTTTTTTACATCCAATATTGAACCCTGCAAAAGAACAGTGTTTATTTCACTTAAAGATAATGCAGGACTTTTTACATAGTACAATCTTATTACTAACTTCTGCATTTCTGAGTGATGTACTGCTAACATTCTTAAATGACGAAAAGTACTTTGACACACTTTTCTAGAAAGACAAGCCAGAGAATGAACCTGCAAGCTAGTTTATTTTCTCACTTTACAAGGATCTAGTCCTTGCAATATCTTAATCTTCTGTTTAACACTTGTATTACTAAAATCTCGTAAGAAATTTCATAATGTATCAATAGATTCCTGTCGTATACTACAAATACTACTACAATCCAACTTATACACTGGAGGTTGTGTACTTCTCCCTTGAACTTCTTCAGCTATTACTTCTTCCACATTTTTAGGAACCATCTTTTCTTTTTCAATTGGACAACAGTTTTTAACCTCATAACAACGACCCCTGGTATGAACTGCATGAACTAATGTACTTTGTTGAAAATAGCTTTCTTCATTAATAAAAGGTTCAGTACCAGAAGTGTGCTTCCATTCACCCAAATTATTTTGCAAAAGTTAGTTCTATTAACCAGTCTTTTTCTTTTACTTTTCTCATTCATAAAGTGCACTGTTTTATTCAATGTTTTCATTCTCTTGAATACTAATATAAATAATTTTCTTTTCAATTCAAAAGCCTTTTAGACTACACTTTCAATCTGTTCTTTCTTCTTGTAAAATGCTGATCTTCTTTTATATTTTTTTCACTCTTTCAATAAATTTTGTAGTACTCTACTTTTATACATTCTCTTCCTAATGTCTTTATATTCTTTCATCCTTTTTTCAAAATGGATTGTTTTCCTATAACCTGATTTTGCATTAATTTCTCCTTTTTTCTTTTCCTTCTGATTACTTTTCTTTCTCTTTTCCCCATTTTCAAAATCGATTACATTTTTTAAAAGACTTTTAACAAATTATTTTGTTCTCTTACCAGAAGAATTTTTCTTCAACGTCACATGTTGTACTTCATCTACTTTCTGCTTTTCTCTATCCTTTAAATAGTTCTGTTTCCTTTGTTGTCTTTTCTTTTGAACTTTTCTTGTCATACTGAATATTTCTTAATAATTATGGAGAATTTAAAAGAAAAGTGTAATATTTGTCTAAAAAATATTTAATATTATTAAAATAATTATATACAAATATTGTCATCTATAAATAAAGAAATACGATGAGTAATACCTAGGTGAATAGATAAGTGCAACAGCAGGACCTGGATGATTCTACAACTGCAAAGGTGGCACGTAACTAGTGCCTGGTTGATTGTATGACTTAAAGGGTAATATCTGGAGGATTACTGGAGTACATAGCAAATCAGTAGGGGATTTTATAACTGCATGAGTACTGCTTGGGTGATTGCAGGAGTACTGAGGGAATGCCTGAGTGATTGGAGAAGTGCAAAGGTAGTGCCTGGGTGATTTTATAAGTGCATGAGTACTGGCTGAGTGATTACATAAATACAAGGGTAATACCTACATGACTGAAGGAGTGCAATGGTAGTACCTGAGAGATTATATAAGTTCATGGATAGTGGCTGGGTGATTGAAAGAGTGCATAGGTAATACCTGGGTGAATGCATGAGTGCATAGGTGGTGCCTGGGTGATTTCATGAGTGCAGGGGTAATAACCTAGGTAAGTGCAGCAGTGCATATGTAGTGCCTGGATCATTGGAAGACTGCATAGGTAGTACTTGGGTGTTTTTATAACTGCATGAGTGTTGGGCCTAGCCAAATACAAAGCAGCACACTATTACATGACTCAACCATAAGTCTCTCCATATTGTTAAAAGCATGCATACATACGTCTCTACCTTTTCAAATCATCATCATATCTAAAAGAAATATGTATACAATATTTCTGAAATAGTAATATCTGGTGATGTACATGACTACATAGAAAGTGACTGGGTGATTTTAGAAGAGCATGGGTACTTCTTGGGTGAATTCAGAACTACTGAGGTAACGCCTGAGTGAATAAATGAATACAAAGGTTGTGCCTGGGTGATTTCATAATACCATGACTACTGGCTGAGTGATTACATAAGTACAAGGCTAGTGCCTCTATGATTGAAAGAGTACAACGTTAGTGCCTGAGTGATTATATAAGTGCATGAGTAGTGGCTACATGATTCAAAGAGTGCTTGGGTAATACCCTGGTGATTGCATGAGTGCATAGCTAGTGCCTGGGTGATTGCATGATTTCAGGGGTAATGCCTGGGGGATTGCATCAGTGCATATCTACTGCCTGGATCATTGAAGACTGCATGGGTAGTACTAGGGTGTTTTATAACTGCATGAGTGTTGGGCCTAGCCAAATATAAAACAGCAGACTATTGCATGTCTCAACTATAAGTCTCTCCATATTGTTAAAAGCTTGCATACATATGTCTCTATGTTTTCAAATCATCATCATATCTAAAAGAAATATGTATACAATATTTCTGAAATATAGTGAAACTTACAACTGAAACATGTAATAGATCTGCCTGAGTGATTGCATAACTGGGTGATTGTATGCGTGCAAGGGTAGTCACTGGGTAATTATAGGAGAAGATAGATAGTGACTGGCTAATTCATCAGTGTATACATACAGGTTGAGTGCATGGATAAGTATGTGAATAGCACCTACAGGTACAGATGAATCATGGAGTAGTGCCTAGGTGAATAGATGAGTGCAACAGTAGGACCTAGATGATTGTACAACTGCAAGGGTAGTGCCTTGGTTATTACAAGAGTTCATAGTTACAGCCTGCATGATTGCATGACTGCAGGAGTAGTACATAACTAGTGCCTGGGTGATTGCATGACTGCAGGGGTAATATCTGGGGGTTTACTGGAGTTTCATAGCAAGTGAGTTGGTGATTGTATAAGTGCATGCGTACTGGCTAAGTAATTGGAGGAGTACATAGATCCTGAAAAGGTAATTGGAGGAGTGCAAGGGTATTGCCTGGGTGATTGAACCAGTGTATAGCTAATGCATTGGTGATTGCATGAGTTCAGAGGTAATATCTGGGGGACTACAGGAGTACATAGAAAGTGCCTGGGTGATTTTATAAGTGCATCAGTACTGCCTGGGTGATTAGAGTAATACTGTGGTAGTGCCTCAGTGATTGCAAAAGTGTAAATGTAGTGCTTGGGTGATTTTATAAGTGCATAGGCACTGGCTAAGTGATTGGAGGAGTGCATAGATCCTGACAGGGTGATTGGAGGAGTGGAAGGGTAGTGCCTGCGTGATTAACCAGTGTATAACTAACACATTGATTATTGCATGATTTATGTCTGGGGGATGAGAGGAATACATACAAAGAGCATGTGTACTGCCTGAGTGATTGGATTAGTACTGCAGTTGTACCTGAGTGATTGGAGGAGTGCAACATCCTGAGTAGTAGCAGAATACTGAAACTGCAGCACAAAGTCAGGTCTATGACGTGGTGTACACTTTTGTACTGCAGCTTCATATTTCTGTAACTACTCAGGGTGTTGGGCGTACTCAAAATAAAGCATAAAAGCTAAACATGAGTCTGTTATAAATCTCACCATATTCCTGAAACTAAACATGCATATATCTCTACCTTTTGAAATCATCATCATATATCACAGAAATAAACAAGTAGACTGAACTTTACATTTCAAAGACACACCTACATTTCTGCAGTGTTTTTTCAAGTGTACTTTTCCCCAGACTCATAGAAAGCAGCCTAATGAGTAATCCCTTCTGCTAACATGTCTTAAAACTCACTTTTGTGCTGCAGCTTCACCATTCTATGAATATTGGGCCTAGTCAAACATAAAGCAGCAACCTATCACATGTCTCTACCATAACTCTAACCAAATTCCTAAAAGCATGAATGCTTCTATCTATATCTATTGCAAAAAGCATTACACATATTAGAATACATGTGCAAGTAGAAACATAACCACACACAAAAGACCATAAAGGCCTTAAAACTTGACAGACTACACTTAACATTTCAAACACACCTAGATTTATGTGAACTTTTACACAGACTCTTATAAAGTACCATAATCAATAATTCCTCTCCCAACATATCTTAAACATCACTTTTCTACTACTACTGCTTCACTATTCTAGTAGTGTTCAGGTATAGAGCATGGCTAACAGCAAAGCAACACTTCACTCATCTTTCATGAAAGTCTCCCCATATTTCTAAAACCATGTATGCATATGTATGTACCTTTTGCTAGCAGCATCATATCTAAAAGTAATACACAGATAAATGTATACCTGTGTTTTATACATCAATCATCTTCAGACACATAACACATACCATAATATATGTGCAAGTAGACACATATCTTAGTCACAACACCATCCACAGCTCAAAACTTCACAGACTACACTTTAATTTTCAAACAGACTCTGAAAATGATGTGGTATATATGAAATATAACTTTCCTCACATCATACAAATTACTCTAATAAATAACATATCTACAAACATCTCAAACCTCACTTTCAGGCTGCTGCTTTACCATTCTACACTTACTTATAATATTACACCTACCCAAATACAAAGCAGGAACCCTTCACATATCTTTACTAAAGGTCTCACCATATTCCTAAAAGCATACATGAATATGTCTGTACCATAACACTATCCAAACCTTACAAATTCACAGAACAAACTTCCAATTTCAAGCAAACACCAAATATTATGTGGCATATTTCAACTGCACCTCTCTAGAGAATCAATAATACCGTATGTCAACATCTTTTAAACCCCACTATTATGCTGCATCTCCACCATTCCACTACTACTCACAGTCTTGAGCCTACCACATAAAAAGCAGCAACACCTCTTTGTTATACATCATGCACCTTCAAATGTATAAGAAATATGAAAATACATATACAAGTAGAGACACACTTGAGACAGAAGTCCATGCACACCTTAAAACTTGACAGACTCCACCTCCAATTTTAAAGCAACACCTAAAATTATTCGGTATACTACAAATGTACATATCCACACACTAAAAAAAACTACCATAATCACTAATCCATCTTCCAATATATACATATTACTATACAAAATCTATTTCAAACAACATTTAACTACAATAAAAAAACTACAATACACATCTCTACATTTAATAATATATTTCAAACATCACAGTTCATCAATCATTTTTAAAGATTAAAAACAAACCTAATACATAATACACCTCACAAATATATAACTCACCTTCCAAATTGATTTGTAGAATATGAAGTATCACAAACTCATAAAAGATTTTCTTATGCACACAATCAATGTAATGCACCACTCTCAGCAAGGTAAAAACAGTAATGGCAAACTTTCCCTCTCTTTCTCCACACAAATACATGTAAGTAACAAATCACATAGCTTCCTACATTATTTCAAATTATAAAACACATTTCTATTGGTTAGGCATATTAACCCTTACCAACTGACTTCTACAAACTGGTTCTGGACGTTTTTGGAGTTGCGACTCCACCGTGCACCAACGCGATGGAGCCACGAATCCACCCGGGAGTTTAAAAATATATTACAAATAAAAATACCACTATTTTTTAAGAACACACCACTTCTAAAGATAGTACTGACTTGGGAAATCTTACTTTAATAAGATATCACTTATATATAAATTACAATTTCACATTTTAAGTCCACAGTTAAGTTTCAACCCCTCCCCCATTCTGCTTAATGCCAGTTTCCATAGTACCAGTTCATGGAACATTCGCCTGAACTGACAGGTCACAAGTTCACCATATTTACAAGTTCAGCAAACAAGGTTACAAATGCAAATAGCAGGTGTGGTTGACGTTTGCGAAATATTACCTTATCCTATCTAATGTACCTTTCAAACATTTGTTACTAACTAATAAGAAACATGCTTTTTAAAGAAAGTAACATGCACCCTATTTTTGAATGTACAATGTTCTTAAACAGCCAATCAATTCTCTACTTTTTTTAAAACTGCATCTTGTCCACCATTTTAGATACCTCTCATTCTACCAACTGACTACCTCAGCTACAGACATCTTTTCATTATTTCCAGACATCCCTTCAAGATACTTACAGTATGGATTGTTGGGCACAGCTATGTTTTCTGGTGCAAAAGGTATGCTGAACGCAGAGGTATTGACAAAGACCTAGCTTTGCAAAATGTGGATATTAAATGGATTGCACAGAGAGGATTAAAGTGGCACCAATTGATGCCTTTGGTTAAAACCTTTTTGCATCTCCAACCCACTGACCTCAGGATTGTGCACTGTGGTGGCAATGACCTAGGCACACTGACTGGGGTAGGTCTGGAAATGCTAATGAAGGACACCTTTGCACAATTAATGTTGCTTTTACCTCAAACTGTCTTTGTATACTCTAATATATGCCAAAGACAGAAATGGAAGTGGTCAAATCAATTCTGTCCACAGATTGAGAAAGCTAGAAAGAATGTCAAAAAAGCTGTTTCTGCTTACCTCAGAGACCATAGGATGGGCTCCATCTATAAAAACAATCTACGTTTTGATATGGATGACATCTACAGAAGTGATGGAGTACTCTTCACAGATCAAGGAAACAGAGTCTTTCTCAACCTAAAGCTGTACATCCGCACTTACATGTAGCTACAACAAACTCATTATGAAAACAAGGGCTCTTTTTAGAGCCACCCTATAACATAATAGTAAATATAAAAAAAATTACACATACATTTTTTTTTTTGTGTGGATTCGCTCACCCGACGCGAAGCTGCAAAAGCAGGAATCCAATGTACTACAACACAATACACTTTTCAAGTTTAACTATAAATTTTTAATTTTATATATTTTTAACAACTCTATACATTGTAATCTTGTCATTAACTGCAATCCCAGTAACTCTTTAAAACAACTTCACAAATAAAACACTACCTTCTAAATTATATACTACTTAGTTATTTATTTAAGGTGAATTCGTGAATCCAACGCGACGTTACATGAGGGGGCTGCGCTGAGAGCTGCGTTGGGGACGCGACTCCAAACTCAAAAGAAAAAAAAATGTCCCACTTCCATTATTTGTATTCACCCTGGGGACCCCATCCCCCGGGGCCTGCTAGCCCACAAGGCCCCCCACCCTATTTTAATAAAGCCCTGTGGAGGTGACGGTCCCCGGGCTTGGGGTGGCCCGTGAGGCCCCCTGTCCTTATAAAAATAAGGCCCCAGGGAGGTGGCGGTCCCCGGGGCTGTGGGGGCCCCCACGGGCCCCCGCTATATAATAACACACTGCCCCCAGGACCTGGTCCACCTGGGGGGCTTAAGGAAAATGAAGCACGGGAGACCTCGCTTCATTTAAAAAAAAAATTCTTGGCAGGATTCGCACACCCAGCGCAACTTCAGACCAAACAAATAAAAATAAAATGCTTTTTTTGGCCCTGGGGGTCCCTGTGGGACCCCCTGGCTAGCCCTAGGGGGTCAGGGTATTTCTACCCTGACCCCTTTCCTACATTTACAAACGTTTTCAACCTTTTTGATGTGACTCTGTTCTACCGAGTCACAAAATGGCTGCCAACACACTCTGGTTTAGAGTGTTGGTAGCCAATAAGAATGAAGCTCGTGCTTGGGAGGATTCGCGGCACCTCCTCGGTGCTCAGAGAAAAAAAGGTCGCTTTCTGAACCAAGAGCTACCTTTTTGCCAAATTTGATGTAATTCCGTTCAGCAGTTCAGGCTGTTGCCTTTTCCAAAATTCCTATGGAAACTAACATGGGGAAAACGTGCTTTGGGACCCCCCTTTTTTCTCGGCCGCCGCTTGACGAATCACCCCCAAACTTTCAAGACAGGAGCTGACCGGAGCTGGTCATTAGTTTTGAAAAATTCACGAAGATTCGTCAAACGGCGCCAAAGATATTGGCAAAAGAAAAAACGCTTTTTGAATAGAAATAAGGTCCTAACTATAACTACCTACTGGCGACCGCCAGTAGGTAATATATATATATATATAGCTTCACTCCGTGTACCACCGGATTCTGCTCCAAACACGGACACGGACCCAGACTTTCAGTTGTTTTAATTTATTGTTGCTGTGCCGCCATAACGTTTCAGCTCCTACGAGCCTTGATCACATGACACAGTAAGAACACATGCGGACGAATTTAAAGTGACAGGTGCGTGAACTAATTGCAATTACGTGATGGTTAAAATTCATAGACATAGAAGTTGCATCAAGACAAACAAGTGATAGTATGATTACATAATGTCTCCTACTTGGTATATATTGTTATACCGAAGGTATACATGTAATTTCTCATTTAGTGTTGTTGTTTCGGTGTAATACCTCACTTTATACAATTTACTACATAATCATAAATTTTGCGAGTTTAAAATTCACTCCATCAATAAAATATTGTAATTTCTCATTGTATAAATATTTGTTGCGTTTTACCGTAATACAATAAATAACCTTAATGTTAATAAGAATTATGTGAAATTATTGTAAAAAAGTCTATGTTATCCTAAAGTGCCAGTGCAATTTTAAAAAGAAATGTATAAATAGATGTGTTAAAATCATTGAACTCCTTGTTGATCTCATGTATATGCTAAAGTAGATATCAATATCTGAATCAAATGCAGAACATAGTATATGGTGGCCATATGGATAAAAATAAATATATCCATATCTAGTATTCATTGATGCCTGAGGATCTGTACAATAGTATTCTGATTTGTTGATTAAAAGAATATGTTGGACTATGCATAATTAGAGGTAGATTAAATATCACATTAAAAGGTAACATGTGAACAGTGTACAATATGAGTACATTGTTGTGTATATTTATGATAAAAGTCTAATAAAACCTATAAATATATGATTTCATAAATATATAAATATATAAATATACTAACATATACATACATATATATACAAAAAATGATGTTAAGAGATTGTTAATAAAAAAGTCAGATTGCTGATAAAAAAATCATCAGATCACCGTCTTAGTATCAATTCCTTACATGTAAATATTTGTTCAAAAAATACTATTTTCTCATTGTGCTCAATCTATAGTGATTGTACGATCAAGGATACCATTATTTCTCAATGCACATTTTTTTGATACTTGTAAACACTTGATCACTGCATTAACATCAACATGTTAACCTCCATCACCTATGATTGTCATGGTTATTGTCCTCCAATGCATCCAAACATATTAAAAATCAAACATGATGCTGAATTCATTCTATACTATTAACCTAAACAGGTATACATATCCTCCGTTGCGTTCAGACCTCCTGGTGATTTGGAATCTAATTGTAGTATGTATCTTGTTTCTAATCTTCGTAATTTTGATTCCCTGTCCCCTCCCCGTCTGCTCGGGGTACACTGTCAATCACATAATATTTGAGGTCTGTATTATTGGAATTGTGGGCCTCTCTGAAGTGGCGTGCCACCGGATACGTATTATCCTGATTACTGATGGCACGTAAGTGTTGTAAGATACGTTTATGCACTTGCAATTTTGTGCTGCCTATGTACTGGAGGCCACATGGACATTCCAGCACATAGACAGCATATTCAGTTTTACATGTGAGATATCTCTGTATCTTGATTGCCTTATCACTGAACGGTGTTGTATATGTGTTTTTGTTCATACCATGAGCACACGCCTTGCAAGATCTGCACTTGAAAAAACCCTTATTCGATTGTAACCAGTTTGTCTTTTCAATTATCTCTGGACTAGTGTTCACAAGAACATCTCTCATAGAGGGTGATTTGCTATATGTGATGGACACCCTCTGCGGCAGCAGGGTCCAATCACGGCATCATTTAATACTAGTGGCCAGTTTTTTTGTATAATTTTTTGTATTTTAATGTGCTGGTTGCTATATCTAATGATCATTCTAAATGTGTTATCTGTATCTTTTTTGTTTTTTCAAGACCTGCATTTGATATGTGTGTGCTCCTAGGCTTCTCATTAAGTAAAGAGTCTCTACTTGGTAACATAGATTTTGATATAGCTCTCGTGATAATATGTTTGCTATATCCTCTTTCCCTGAGTCTCATGCAGCTGTCTGCTTGTGCTGTTTTTAAGTCTTGTTCATTGCTGCATATACGGCGTAGCCGTAACATCTCACCATATGGTATACTGTTAATGAGATGTCTTGGATGAGCACTGCTTGCGTGGAGAGTAGTGTTTCCCGCCGTTTCTTTACGGTACAATCTACTTTCTATTTTACCCTCATTAATGTATATCTGGGTGTCGAGGAAGTTGACTATATTGGCACTTATATTGGTTGTGAAATGTAGGTTCAATTGGTTGTTGTTCAAAGTATCAACAAAGGAAAGAGCCTCCTGTTGAGTGCCATGCCATATCACAAATAAATCATCTATATAACGGAGCCAAATTTGTATATGGTTGCCAATGTGATGACTGTATTTACTTCTGAGGACCACTTCCTCCCAGTAGCCCATATGAAGACAGGCATAACTGGGAGAAAAACTGGCCCCCATGGCTACTCCTCGAGTTTGCTGAAACAAAAGATTGTTAAACATAAAATTATTATTGGTTAAACAGAACTCTATCATTTCCAATAGCATGTTGTTGTGCTCATTATGGTATGTTGCTCTTTGTGCCAAATAATGTTTTATGGCTTTAATACCATCCTCATGTTTTATACTGGTATACAAGGAGGTTACATCCATTGTCATTAGTAGATAGTCATCCTTCCATTCTACCTCATTGATTTGTCTCAAGAAATCTGCAGTGTCACGTACATATGATGGTAATTTCTTGACAAAATCCTGTAAAAAGAAGTCCACATACATAGATGTATGTTCCAAAAGACCACCCCTAGCCGATATTATTGGACGCCCGGGTGGTGTTACTGGATCTTTATGTATTTTGGGAATGAAATAAATCGTTGGTGTTGTTGGGTTGTCTATTTTGAGGAATTTGTATTCATTAATGGTAATGAGTTCTTTAGATTTCCATAATGAAAGTTTGTTGTGGTATAAGGCATATGTAGTTTTCAGATTTGCCGCATTGTTTCTTGTGTAGCATTCTCTATCATTAAGCTGCTTAAATGCTTCCTTTAGGTAATCCACTTGAGGCCAAATAACTACATTACCTCCCTTGTCGCTGTTCCTTATAATGATGTTTTTCTCTTTTTCAATTTAGAAACCAAGTTGTAATATTGTCGCTGTTGGTTGGTATACTTAACTTTTGTCATCCCCACTGCTTTGCTGAGTTTTTTTAATTGTGTTGTAACCGTCTCATGGAAGACATCTATAGAGTCTCGAGGAGTAATGGGGTTAAAAGTAGAGGGTTGTTTAAAAGGAGTTAGCTGGTCATGATCAGTGTTGTCCCAAAGGCTCTCCATGTCCTTTAATAAGGGTACATCAGATTGCGATAGATTTGGATAACTTTGAAGGCCTTGTTCTATTGCTTTGTTTGACTCCTCTTGCGTTTTAGACAGTAAAAAGAATTTTTTAAGTTTAAGTTTCCTTACTGTTTTATATACGTCTAACCGTGTCGATGCATAATCAAAATTAGCTCCTGGAGAATATGTCAATCCCAAACTTAAAATGTTTTCCTCTTTGGCTGACAAAATAATATTAGAGAGGTTAATAATGGTGCGGCAGGGTGCTTCCGTTTTGTTTACTTCTTCTGCCAATATCCCCTTCCCCTCTTTTTGGTGTAATTTTGTGCGGCATTTGTTTGCTTTGCGCCTCTGCCTGCGCCTGAAGTTGTTGTTTGCTCTTCGTTCATTCTTTGCGGTCTTGGACGGAGAGTTTGTCTCCTTTGTTGACATAAAAAAATCAGCTCCTCCCCAGGTAATGGCTTCTTACGATTCCCTGTGAGATCTAGATTTCTCATTTCTGATTCAGACTCACTTCCTCCTGCTGAACTCAAGTCTGACTGTGAAGTTTCTTGTCTTACTTCAGGGGTTCTGTTAGGAATATGTGTATTCCGTGCTGGTTTGTTTTTGGCCACTCTGTAGCCATCATATTTTTAGAAAAGGTGAAGATCTGTCCGAGTTCGTAGTCATTACGATCCCTTTGAAATTTATACGCTTTTCTTTCTTTTATTTTATCTTCTTCTTTATTCAAACGTGTCATCATTTCTTTCCTCATTATATATATATATCTAGACTGAGGAATAATGGATTTGCAGAGACTGACTATAATATAACACTCCTCCTTTTGATGTTGGCAATAATTTACATACCTGGTCCGACTTCGATCAATCTCTTGACAAAATGGTGGAAAGTAGAGGCTTCTTCCAACGAGGTCCAATAGAAGACCCTAGCCCTAGGAACCAATCAGAACCCTAGCTCTATCAGCCAATCAGAACCCTAGCTCTATCAGCCATTCAAAACTCCCACCCTAAGCCCTAAATCAAATAAAAACCCTAGCCCTAGGAACCAATCAGAACCCTAGCTCCATCAGCCAAACAGAACCCCAAGCCCTAAGTCCAATAGAAACTCTAGCCCTAGGAACCAATCAGAGAACAGATGCAACAATCAAAAGGAAACTGCGAAGTTGCAGGGTGAAGAAGAAAGTAGCCCAAACAGAATCAGGATAAACTCAATGTTTATTACAGGGAAAGAAACTCCATCCACTCTGTACTGCTGCTTGCTCAGTTATGCCAACATTCTACTCATGCACATTCCATATTCCTTTCAAGGCAGGAGGACAAAGAGGATTTGAATGATCACAAATGCAATAGTCATAACAAGTAAAGAATCCCGAAATAGATTACGCAAGGATATCACACCACTTCCACCCAGAACAAACACAACAAACACGAAGGAAGGCTACACTTTACTTTACACAATCTATTTAAATTCCTGATTCTACAATCATTTAATCTTGACGTCCCCTTGAACACTTTACCAACCTGATGAGGATCACTAAAATGAAGACTCCCCACTGCGTCTTCTTAGAAAGTTTCACCTACACCACATCTCCCACACAAACAGCAGCCTCTTTCATGGCTTTGCGCAAGTCAACTGTTTTTCTTTTGCTAATAGCATACAACTCCTTAGCTGTACTAGCTGCTATCGTCCCACTCGGACCAGCATCCATACCTGTGGCAGACCTCAATAACAGGGGCACAATAGCACAATATAGTATTAGGTTTACATTTGCGCAACATCTCAAAGGGCCTGAGACCGCTGGTTGAATGAGGAGTACTCAACCACACTGTTCTGAAGATCCTTGACCCAGTCACAACCATGAGAGTTAGAAATCGGAATGGAATCTTTTAGAGTACGGTTACATTTCACACTCATACAGTTTGTCTCTGAGTGGTACAGAGAGAATTTTTTGTCTGAAATACCTTTGTTTTCTAGAAATGTTTACATTTCAAAGGAAGTTAATTGCACACCATTGTCCATGAGAATGTTGTTTGGACTACCTTCATTACCAAACACTTACTCTAGAAACAAGGAAACTGATCTTGTGGTAATGTCATGCACAACAGTCACCACGGGCCATCTAGACAACAGGTCCATTAACACCAACACATACCTATTGCTACCACCATTGCAGTCTACAGGACCCATAGTATTGAGTGCCACCCTCTCCCAAACTCCATCAGGGATTTTCCTGCATACCATGGGGGCGGTTCTACTCTTTATACTCACTGAGTTTACAGTCAGAACACTCTCTCACCACTCATTCTGCATGTAAATCCATTCCTGGCCACCAATAGTTGTCCCTTAATCATTCTTTGTTCTTGCAAATGCCTTGCTGACCTTCATGTGCTAATTCCGAAAAGCAACTTTTAAACCCTTCCGGAACCACAGGTTTATTGCCTCTCATGGCAATCTCCTTGCTTACAGACAGCTAATTTTAACGTTCTCAAGGCCCCCAAAATCCTCCTTTGGCCATGTAGTACATTCTGCAGCAACGTTCTTACCTCGTCCGCCACTTCACCCTTCTGTAATTCCTCCAACCACTCGCTCTCCAAAATGTACCCATTGGTGACACTACAGACCTTGCAATCTTCTTCATACCACCAGTCTGTCTCATAACCACTACTCTCAACCCTGCAATTTTCCAATCGAGATAGACAATCAGCCGCTTTATTCTAAACACCCGGTAAGTACTCCACCTTGAAGTTGAAAGCCTGCGTGTGACCAACCATTTAGTAATACGAGATGCAATGCTGTACGGGCCTTCCTTGTCAAAAGCTTTGTGATCAAATATAACCAAAAATTCCGTTCCCCACAAAAACTGCTCAAATTTCTTGACACTCCAGAAGACAGCAAAGGCATCTTTCTCAATAGTGGATTAGTTAACCTCCGCCCCTCTAAGACAAAAGCCCCAGTAACCATGACAGAATCCTGGGATTGCTTGAGCAAAGCTCCAAGGCCTCTCCCAATGTCATCAGCAACCATACAGCAAAGTTTACCTGTTTAAAAACTTTTCAAATACTGAACTTCACTAAGAGATGCCTTCACATCTACAAACTTCCTTTCACAATCTTGAGACCACAAAAACTGGACACCCTTTCTCAATAATTTTCTTATGGTACAGTATGTTTGGCAAAATTATTAACAAACCTGTTTTAAAACTGTGCCAATCCTAAAAAACCTGGACTTCCTCCTTAGTCTCTGGAGACGGCTGCTCACAAATAGTTCAAATGATCTAATCCTTGGGTTTAACACCATCCGCCACCACAATGGGAGAAACACACTCTGACACTTCAACACTTTCAATAATGCCTTCCAAACACAACCTGCCCAAGTCACGCTTTACTGCATCTTGCAAATGTATGGGAACCATCCTCATCTTAGCCACCACTGGCACAGCATAATTTTTCAACTGAATACGATGCCCATACCCATGCACACATCCAATTTTGTCATAAAATACTCTAGGAAATTCATGTGTACAATCCAATTTGAGACTATCCACACCAGATTCTTCCACCCCTGCTTTCCTGACCTGCACTTGGGGAGATGCATTGGGATCCAAGTAAATTCTTAGCAACTTCTGATGAGGCCAGCTGAGAATAGTGTCACTTTCTACTGGAACATAAATCGTGCCAGCTATGACATTACCCTGAAATTCGATTTCAGACATGAAAAATCCCACCAGAGCACTGGGCTTAACCTCATATTCTTTTTTTGTGTTTTTTGTTTTATTGAGCAGAGAGAAATTCATCATATCACAATAAATACACAAAACAAAAAAATCATAGTTTAATGACAAAGGAATCAATCAGTAAGTATGGCCAAATCATCTCCTGTCTTCCATGAAAGATGATAGAGTGCAGTGTGCCAACAGTACATTTCGACATTATTAAAACGTTAGCGAAAAGTGAGATGTCCTTCGTAAGTCGGCTAGGCCTATCTCAACATTTCAGGATAAAATGGTATTATAATTTATTGCATCATATACAAGGATTTAATCATCTTATTTAAATACAGAAGGCAATAAACTTCATGGTAAAATGATAAAGGTAAAAACAATGAGGCTCAATTATGAAAAGATAAAGTGCAGTACAATGACAAAATGAGATGACATCAATCGCCAATAGCCCACCCAATCCCTGATATAATAATTTTTTCCTTCCTTTCTCTTTTAACAAAAGAATAGGGGAGAAGGTCTGTCCGAACAACTCTACATAACAGATTCCTCCTCATGTTGTTCCATGAATTTCCAGACCCTCGTATACCTTTTGATCGCACCAACCCTTTTTGCATAGGCCTGTTCAAATTTACCTGTATGGATCATTTTCTTATGTCATTCTGAATATGTGGGAACTCTGCTTGTCCTCCAATTCTGCAGAATCAAGGATCGTGCCACCAAGGAAGTTATCAAAATAAAGGCTTCCTTGGTTTTAATATTTGAAGCAGTGAACTTCTGTTGTGACAAACCAAAAAGTGCCACTGCGGGCTCCGGGTCGACTTGGCTCTGTAGGCTTGTACAAGTGCGGTGAATATTTTTTCCCAGAATTGAGCCAACAATGGACAAATGAAGAAAGTTTGAAGCCAATCTCCACCATCTAGTTGCTGGCTCCTAAAACATCTAGCTTTCAATTCTAGGAGCTTTTTATGGAGGGCTTTAGGAGTATAATATGCCATCCATCACGAGAGAAAAGGCATATGCTTGAAATTTGCGGCCCTTAAGAAGGCTTTACTACCAAGTAAAGAAATTGTCAGCCACTCAACCTCAGAAAAAAACATTGCATTGTCAGAGAAATTTTTGCCAAAATATTCTTTATTAGATGGTTTTCTCCTTGACTCTGCATAAGTCTATACCAATTACCCACCCCTTTCAGCCTAAATTTGAAAAGAGCCGCCAGTAGTGGTGATAAGAAGGAATGAGTAGCAAGACAATGTTTCCTCACTAGATAAATAATTTGTATAAATCCAAAGAAAAAAGGTGTACTATGATCCCCACACTTGGCTTTAATTTCCTGCTAGGTGAAACACCTCTCTCCAAGTAGAAAATAGCCCAGCTCTTTGAAGCCATTAGTATTCCAAAACCTTAAATGACTGGATTGGATATGTGAGCCTAAAACTTTACATTCATTTAACTGGAGATATTCATACCCAACCTCTGACGCGTTGGTAGTATAAAGAGATTGGAGTCTAGTACGGAGGTCTTGTTGCATTTTATACCTCGTTCTTTTGGAAGTTTGGCCGTTTTTATAAAGACCGGAAGCTGTGATCCTGCTTCCTTTACCATTCTATCAATAATGCCCTTGAATCGAATATACAAACTAAAAAATCAAGAAGAGAAGCTTCATTATATCGACGTATTTCAGGCAATGCCAACCCGCAATGATTTATTCCCAGTTGTAAGACTGGATATTTAACTCTAGGTGCCCTTTTGTTCCAGATAAACTGTTGAAAAAGAATATCCAGCTCTTAGAAATAGGCCGAGTTGATTTTTATTGGAACATTCATAAATAGAAAAAAACAGATAAAGGCAAAATTGACATTTTAATGAGGGCGACCCGGCCAATAAGAGTAAAAGGGAGAAGAGTAACCCTGGGCGTATTTCGTGGAGTTGCACTACGCGGAACACCGCGAAGTGCAAAAAAAAACTCCGCCGCACTACGCGGAGCTCCGCAAGTGGCGGAGTATGATAGGAATATGCCGTTCACGGTGATTGCACAGTCACAGTGCCAGGTGCTCGTCCGCACTGTGCAATCATCGCAAACGGCACCATGCACAGCGCAAAAGGTCCCTGCTTTCCTTTTCTGCCGCTCAAGTAGATTTTTACTCGAGCGGCAGCTTTCTCACGCGAACGGGCTGTTTCTCAACACGAGCGGTCGCGAGCATACGCGACCACTCGCAATGAGAAACCTGACCCCCCCCCCCCGAGTTGAGAAATATTGCCGGGAGGTTGATTTTCCACGCTCGTGCTCGCCAACTTGATGTTGGCGATCGCAAACGAGGAAAAATCTCGCCGGGAGGTTGACTTTCCTCGCTCGTGGTTGCCAACTTGACTTTGATGAATGCGAGCGAGGTAAAAAAGTCAGCTCCGCTACGTGGGGGGGAGTTTTTCAGAACTCCGCAAGCTCCGCGTAACGCAGAGTGCGGAAAACTCAGCAAACTCCGCGAGCGGAGCGGAGTTCACCGCCCAGGGTTAGAGAAGAGACCATCTATCAAGTAGATCCCTAACTTGTTTTAAGGTAGCCTCATAATTCAACTCATAGAGTTCTACATAGGAATTAGTTACGCACACTCCTAAATAGCTAATCGGATTGATCGGAACCACTGGACAATATACCCTATCAGGAAGATTATGACCTGAGGTGTTGAACATCAGGGTTTCTGTTTTATTATGATTAATTTTGTAGCCTCCAATAGATTGGAACTGTTCAAACTCACCTATAACTGTACTTAAATTTGATTGATCAGGCCTCAGATACAAAATTATGTCATCAGCAATTCCCTCCTTATATTTACGCCTTGAGAGTTGTGGCCAGCCACGCTTGTCAGGTTTAGACTACGCTTGCCTATTCTGCTCCTGTTTTTATTGTTGGCCTTCGTTCTTCCAACCAGGCTTGAAGTATGGGCAAGAGAAAGGGTTTCTCAAGCGCTCCCGTACGGTTCCTCCCCCCGCACCTGCTCAACTATCGATAATTACCTAACCCCGGCTGTGGACATGGTTACCAATGAAATTCGGCTGGTGGAACGTCACCTTTCCCTCACAACTGAAGAGATCACCATACACCTATTGACCAAAGCTCCTGCGAGTTGCTACCAACGCAGAGTGCGTCATTAGTAACAAGCCCAACTTCTGCACCAAGGGGCCATGCTTGTTCTGCGGAGCTAGTTCGAAATGGGGATGACGACCTAGACTGCATAGGGGCTATACAAGGAGGGGAGACTGAGCCTGGCCCATTAAGCATTGAGCGTGGCGATCAGTTATGTGATTCTGAGGGGGAGAGTGGCCCAAAAGCCAAGCGCAGGAGGAAAACTACCAAACCAAGTCTAGAAATTCTACCACAACTAGTAAAATCGCCTTGCGCCATAAGGTTGGTGATGTAGATCTTATTGGAGGTTTAGCAGCAGTTAATGAAAACACCTGGTGTAAACTGAGCAAGTGTATAGGTGATCTTTTGGACTCCAAGTTTCGCCCTATCCTTGAACATTTAGCGATAATTGAATCCAAACTGGCGAAGCCTTCTTACTCCAGGACTTCCGTTTGTACTCAGTATTTGAACTCTGATCTTACCCTAATATCCCTGCCCAGAGTATGGTTGTATTACATCCACATGGCAATCTACCAGCAAACCAACTTGCTAAACAACCGACAGTTTGTGCCCCAAACCAGGCCTCTCCATCTGTGATAGACCTTCCTCCAGCATCCGCCCCATATGTTGTTGCCCTGACTAACGTCCCTAGGCTCACAGAAGACAATATGGAATCCACCAGGGGCCTAATGAACAAATCCATACGTTGGCTGAATAACAACGTCACTGGCAATTGGGACATATCTAAAGAGATTTGATGGCAAGACGGGTGGAGGTCATTGGTGGCGGGGGTTATGGGATTAGTGGAAATGTCATTGTGGTCAACTTCCATAATCCGACGGTTGTTCAGGGAAAACTGCATAAAGCAAGTATGGGAATGGTTAAAAACAGCTCCATTGGGGCGTGGCCAAGATGGCGGACTGAACAGTCGCTTGTCCCGGAGGCTCCCTGCTCCCGGCCCGTTTGCCCGGCTGCATCTTAGCAATCAGCCCCAATTAACACACTGATTACAACGGGAGAGGGCCGGGGAGTGAAGCGGCAGTCTACATAGCGCAGACTGCGACGGTTTGTGCCCGCTCGAGAGCAAAAGTTGTAGCGGAGTGCGGGTGGACACGACAAGAGAAAATGGCACCCAGGCCGGAGGACCGCTAGAGCAGCGACCCCGGCGTCAACAAGAGGGGCTCCGAGCAGCGGCGACGCGGAGGCGGTCTACCGTAATCGAAAGCGGGCCCGGAGCGCCCGGAGGAGCGGTGGTGTCTGGGGCGGAGCGCCGGCTGGCTGAACACCCTGAAGCGGTACACCACAACCGCAGGCAAGAGGGGACCACCCGGGCCGAGCGGAGCCCGCCGCCGGCGTTGAAACGGACTGGAACGCACCTCCGATCGGGGGCGGAAGAGGTGAGGCGCAAGCAGGGTGATCCGGGAGAAGGCATCCTGGAACTCCAGAAGGCTGGGGGCCTCCGAGGGGCCTGGAGTGCGCGAGAGGCGCCAACTGCAAGGGCGCCTAGGCCCGTCGATCGCTGAGCCGGCTGTTGCTGCCCCGACCAGTGGATTCAAGGAGGGAGGATAAGTGCGCCCACTATTACCGGGAGGGAGCACTCCGCCAGGAGGGACACCGGAAGGGCCAGACTCTGCGGGGGCCCCGCGCCGGAGGGCCGCAGGGAGAGATGCCAAACAGAGCGCCGACGTCTGGGGAACTGAGAGGCCAAGCGGCAACAAGCACCGGGAGTGGGGAAGGGGCCCGGGGAGTGCAGGTGCAGTCGAGGTGGTATAGAAAGCTCCCGGACACCGTCCCGGAACAACTAGAGATCCACACCGGAGACCCCATACAACGGGGGGCGAGACAGGACTAGGGCAAACTCGCCGCAACTGGGGCCTGGCGTGTGAAGAACGCCGCTGGTAGGGTTGGGAGCAGGGACCAAGCGAGAGCCCGATGCAACAGCACAAGGGGGACGACGGGCTCTTCTGGGATCGGGGGCCTAAGCCTACGCAGCGCAGAAGTGGAGAGGACCTCCAGGGGGAGCAACACCAGCAAGACGGGACAGTGGGCCCTATTGCTCCAGGGGGAGCAACACTAGCAGGACGGGACAGTGGGCCCTATAGCTCTTACCCTGCAGACAGCAGATCGAAAACACGACTGACCCTTGTGGGGAGAGAGGAGAGGCCCCGAATACACGCTTGACACTGGAACAATAGTGGGAGTCCGTGTCGGAGCAGCGAGCCCGCGGGGCCCAACCGTGGAGTGGCGCCTGCGAATGCAGTGAGGCGGCGGGGAGCACAGAGGGGCCTACACTCAGCCAGGCCGATCGGCTGGCGGAGAGGAGAGGAGCTGGCCATAAACGGCTGACAAGGGGGACCACGCGGGCTCAGGGGGTGCTTCCCGGGGGAGGCTGTACGCCGTCAGACGGCGAGGGGACCCACTTGCCCCCCTCCTAGACGGCGATCGAGCTACAGAGGCAGCTCAGGCTTCCCACCCGCCGACAGGCCCAGCAATGTCCTCCGTGAGGAAGAGAGGGGAGCGGTCTCTGAAAGAGATGCTAACCAGAGGACCCCTACCTGTGGACAAAGGCAATAGAACATCTCCAACCCAGAAAGCTCAGCCAGACTCGGAAGACGGAGCGGTCCCAATCACCCGCTCCTTCTTGGAGTCGCTTTTCAACGTCCTCCGAGAAGACTTCCAGACCCTTAAAAGTGAAGTGGCGAGTGAGGTGCGAGAGATTCGCCGCGACGTAGACGCAGTAGGGGAAAGAGTAGCAGCGATCGTAGAACGCGAAATACCCAAAGGAGTAGAGATCGAGCAGCTCCAACAAGAGGTGATTCGCCTGCGAGATCAACAGCTGGACCTCCAGGCCCATGCTGAGGACCTCGAAAACCGCTCACGAAGAAATAACATTCACGTCAGGGGGGTCCCATGGAAAACGGAAGGAACAGACGTGAACCAATACCTCCAGGGTCTGTTTCGGGACATACTACGAGAGCCACAAGACTTTCCAATCCGCATAGACAGAGCACACCGAGTCGGGCTGGCGAGACGGGCCCCTGCTCCTCCGCCAGACATCCTGGCCTTCCTACCGGACTTTCCTCTCAAAGAAAGAATATTGCGGGAGGCGCGGTCTAAACAACCTCTACAATATCAGGGTCAATCCATTGCCCTGTACCAGGACCTCGCCGCTATCACACTGCAAAAGAGGAGGGATTTTAGAAAAGTGACTACCCACCTGAGAGCACAAGGAGTGGCGTACTCATGGGGCCATCCCTTCCGCCTGATCTTTAAAATGAACGGCAAGCTACACCAACTCCGATCCTTCCGAGAAGCCTGTAAGATTCTTGGCCGGGAACAGAGAACCACGGAAGAGTCACCCAGCCGCACACAGAGCTCGACAGGAAAAGAATGGCAGACATTGGGCAGCAAACGCTCACCCAATCCAGAACTACGTCCAAGCTCCGACACAATGGCACATGAGAGACTGGTGGCACTTGAAACAGTACAGAAGGAAACCGCTCCGGCGACCCCACCATGATTCTACTAGAGGGACTGTTCAGCATTGGTATTGTAATGGCCGGGGGGTCGGGGCGGGGAGCCAGGGACACTTGGTCCACACACTAACCCCAATTCTTTATTTACCACATGCCCACATTCCTATACGAAGGGCAATGGACAATGATGGGACTCTGGGGTTTCCAAGTTGGGGTTAGGGAGGGAGGGTTCCTGGCGGGGGGGAGAGGTAGGGGTTTTTCGTTACCACGTTGGAGGGACGGGGGAGTTGGGAAGGGGGCGGGGGGAACCGGTGTGCTGCTCAGAGAGGGGATACATATGGGACACATGCCCACGAGTGCAGGGTATCGAGAACCTATGAGGGGGCTCGGGGGACAAAGGGGGTGGTTCTCCACCATACATAGCGGTCTGACTTTGTAAATACCCTATGTCAAGGTCCGCATTGCAGATACTTACCCTTAATGTGCGGGGACTGAATAACCCCATTAAAAGGAGAGCGGTGTTATCCTATTTAGAGAACTCAGGGGCGTCAGTGTGCCTATTACAGGAGACCCATCTCCTATCCAAAGACTGGCATTACATGAGAACCCAAGCTTTTCCCCACCAATTCTACTCCTCCACTTCAGATAAGAAAGCGGAGGAGGCCATTCTGATATCTAAATCATGCCAAGGTACGATAGGGGACAAAGTGGCAGAAGTGAAGGGCCGGTTACTGGCCCACACACTCTGGGTTGGGGGTACCCCTCTGGTGGTGGGCTCGGTCTATGCCCCGAACTCGGGACAAGAACAATTTTTGAAAATAGCACTCTCAGAGGTCTTGTGTTCCCAGGAACGGAGGGTGGTCGTGGGGGGAGACCTAAATCTGGTCATGGATGCAGAGAAAGATAGATCAGGGCAGCGATATGGCCAATCAGGGGCGATCTCCAAGACAGGAAGGGACTGGCTAGGGGATAGAGGTTTGCTGGATTTGTGGAGGGTGACCCATCCCCAACTCACACAATTTTCCTACTACTCCCATGCACACCAAACATACGCCAGGCTGGATCACTTCATAGGGACCACAGAAGTACATACTCTGGTAGACACAGTAAATATCACCCCAGCAGCACTTTCGGACCATGACGCAGTGGTACTGACTCTCTCTATCCCCTCAGCCAAAAGACCTCCAGGAGGTGGAGACTCCGAGAAAATTTGCTCTCTAGAGCAGGGGTGTCCCAGCAATTACAACAATGCATCTCTGACTACCTAGCGACAAATGATTCCCCAGACACGCCACTTTCAGCGCTCTGGGGGGCATTGAAAGCCGTGGTGAGAGGCGAATTAATCGCCATCTCTGCCGCCGAAGCCAAAGAACGCAAAGAAAAAAGGGAACTCCTTACAGAGAGAGTGATAGAACTGGAACGCATACACCAGCGACTAGGCGCGCCTCGGATATGGCGTCAACTAAAAGCAGCAAGGGCACAGCTAGGCTCACTGGACCTCGACAGAGCCGAATACGCAGCCCTTCGGCTGAAGCACTCATACTATGTGGGGGGGGATAAAACGGGATGACTCTTAGCCAGTAAGCTTAGGGCCCGAGCCCAACGCGCTAAAATACAAATGCTCCGGAATGATAATGGGGAATTGGTTGAGGGGGATGAGAAGATTGCTGCGGTCCTCCGGGACTTTTACTCCACATTATATGGTAAAGCCTCGCAGTTATGCGGTGACGGGGCCACATACCTTCAGGGGGCTGCCACGTCGGCGCTGGACGCCACGGGGGCTGAAGCACTGGACGCGCCCATTACGATCGAAGAAGTGATTGGCGCCATTTCCCGTCTTAAACCCCTGAAGTCGCCGGGCCCTGATGGTTTTTCGGCGGGGTTTTATAAGGCCCTATGCCCACTCCTAGCCCCGATCTTGACGCGGCTTTTTAATTCCTTGCAGGGACCTGGGACCATACCTATGGACATGCTGGCTGCTGACATCGTAGTCATCCCTAAACCAGGGAAAGATGCAAATCACTGTAGTTCTTACCGCCCAATTTCCCTCCTCAACCTTGATCTAAAGTTGTTCACCGGGGTCCTAGCAGCTAGATTAGGCCCGCGACTGCCCGGAATCATTGAACTGGACCAATCCGGCTTCATCTCCAATCGTCAAAGCAGTGACAACACTAAACGCATACTACATTTGATAGATAAAGCCCATCGCACTAAAATGAACGCCCTACTGCTGTCGGTCGACGCAGAAAAGGCGTTCGACAGAGTCAGTTGGGATTTTTTAGACAAAACATTAGCTCATTTCGGCGTGGGGGATCGCTTCAGAACCTGGGTAGTGAGTTGCTACTACAGGCCCACGGCAGTAATTAAGGTGAACGGAGTAGCCTCCCGACCCTTTGAGATACAGAGAGGTACGAGACAGGGGTGCCCTCTGTCACCCCTTCTTTTTGCACTGTATGTGGAACCTCTAGCGCAACGAATTCGAGACAACCCTGACATCTTAGGTATCCCTTTCGGGGGGGAACGTCATACAGTGAGCTTATACGCCGATGATATCCTGGCGTCTCTGGAGTCCCCTGAACGCTCAGTCCCAGCTTTCTTGCAAGAGCTGACCGCCTTCGGTCGAGTGTCCGGCTTCAAGGTAAATGTCCAGAAATCCATGGTTTTACACCTGGGTAGCGGGGCAGGCCAGCGAGAGGAAGAGCACCCACAATGCGGTGAGCTGCAGTCCCGTGACACAATTACTTATCTTGGGATAGAACTCGCTCCTTCCGTGGCGCGTACGGTCACCCAGAATTATGCCAAACTCCTCTCCCAAATCCAGAAAGACCTTAGACAATGGCAGAAGCACTCTTTATCATTATTAGGCCGCATAGCAGCTATCAAAATGAATATCCTGCCCAAAGCTCTCTACATTTTTCAGACCACACAGGCCTGGCCCCCACCAGGGACCCTCCACAAACTACAAAGTGCGGTGCAGCAATTCATTTGGGCTGGGGCACGTCCGCGCATCCGCAGGGATCTCTCGCGAAGACCCCCAGACGAGGGAGGATTGGGTATCCCGAACTTCCTAGAATATTTTAGAGCAGTGCAACTTAGACACTTAGTGGAGTGGAGCAGGCCCGAGTCGGAAAAAAGATGGCTGTTCCAGGACCGAGCGCTGGCGAAGCTCTCTCTATGGAAGGTGCCTTCCCTCAAGCGGCCAGATAGACCACCAAATCTCAAGGGCTCCCCAATTACCAACACGCTGCTAAGAGTCTGGGACTCGGTGGCAGTCAAACGCGGACTCACATCTTTTCCTTCGCCAATGACTCCCATATTCGACAACCCGGAGTTTTTACCCGGGCTAGAAGAACACGCGTTCCCGCAATGGCGGGCTACGGAGTGCAGGTCGGCGGGACACCTTTTCGATCTGGAGGGGTTCCTCCCGCTTGCAGGAGTACAACTAAACTACACAATTTCCACCCCGTAACGCTATCAATACTTCCAAATCTGCCACTGGCTCCTTCACCCCGAGGTGAGGCCGCTGGTTCACAGAAAGCTCACTACGTATGAGAAGTGGCTCATAACCAAAGACTCGGATAAAAAGCTGATTTCTGACTTATACGGTATGCTGCGTTCACCAACTCCCTCCCTACCCTCTGCGGGACAGAGGCGCTGGATGCGGGAACTTGGGAGAGACCTAACGGCGAAAGAATGGCGAGAGATATATTTTCGGGCTAACCATACGGCCCGCAATACAGCTAGTAGGGAAGCTGCGGTTAAAGTGGTCACCTACTGGTACCTGACACCGGCCAGGCTACATAAAGGGAACCCTGATCGAAGCCCGACCTGCTGGCGGGGTTGCGACGAAGAGGGCACATTGACTCACCTACTCTGGGACTGTAAGGAAGTGACTGACTACTGGGGTGCTATACTAGACGACATAGACAAGCAATTCGAGACTGAAATTCCCCGATTCCCCGCATACACACTATTAGGGCTGCCCAATCCACTTACTTACCCTCTGAAGTCGATTAGGGGAAAACAGATGGGTCTGGCGATGGGTGCAGCCGTTCAACACATTCTCTCACTATGGGGCACACGGACCCGACCAACCCACACAGGTTGGCTACACAAACTATGGTACATTATAGGTATGGAGCGGATCCAAGCCACCCCCACGAACTCTATGGATACCTTCCGAACTATATGGCGCCCACTGCTGTCCCTGCTAGCGCTTGAAATGAATGAAATAACATGCCCTAAATACCTCCGCCTCCTGCGGCTCACCGAAATAGCACACACGGACGAGCCCCCTCAACCTGCTCACTAGTACAAGACTCCCACACCAGGTTCAGAAGAGTTACTTATCCAGCACACCGGTTCGGGGAGGGGGGGAAGGAAGTTAGGGGGGGTGGGGGGTCAAGGGAGTTCTTTTTTTTTGTCTGTTTCTGATCCACATATCAGTATGATATACTGTTGACTTAGGACAGTCCCATGCTACACCCCCCATGCGTTTACCTCCACGTTTGTCTAGGACCGGCTTACAGAGATTCATCTACATATCTACGGGTATGGCGAGGGTGGGGGGACGATGATTTTGTGAGTATCATATGAGATTGTCTGCTGTAATCAATGCTACTTCATTATTTTGACATGCTTGAAAATAATAAAAAACAGAGTTAACCATAAAAACAGCTCCATTAAGATAGTCCCATTTGGCTTTTTCTATCAGCACCTTGTGACTCAATCCTGAACTCCTGGCAGTTTTGTACCCCGTACCTCTGTGTTGCCTAGACTTCCCCCTCAAGTATCACTCCCTTTGAATAATAGATTCTCTCCACTGGTTGGGCTGGAAGATATCGATTGACGGTTTAGGGAGGAGCTTGTCTGCTCTGTTTCCCAGGAGGTGGGCAGGATATTTGATAGTTCTACTTTTGCTGCCCAAATGACCCCCTCTTCCCTACATAATCTTCTGCCCATGGTTCCAGGTTTACTAGAAAAGGGTGGGACCCTTTACAATTTCAGTGCCGTTGCCCAACCACTGTTGAACCGTTTGTGTGTAGGACCCTGCATTCCCAATATTGACAATGCACCTGTTAGTTTAACCCCTGCCGGCCAATTGTCCATCGCTCCTACACAGAACTCTCCCCCTTTAAGGGCCAGTGTGAGCATATGTCTTGAGGAAGGTCCAACTGATAATGCTTGCCTGAGATTTTTAAGTTGGAACATAGCGGGCCTAGCCTCAAAAACCTCGTTAGATGGATGGCAATCCTTCATCATGAACTACGATATAGTGTTTATGCAAGAAACTTGGGAGAGTAATGACATTACATTTGATGGGTTTACATGTCTTTGCTTGCCCGCTGCTCCATCTGCTTCGGGCAGAGCTAAAGGGGTACTGTCGGCCTGGTTTAAAGTGGATATTGCTGATTCGATTGTACAGCTATTTCAGGAACAGGGGTAGGGACATGCCATCTGTCTCACCTGGAAAGAGACCCACAAGATATACCTGTTAAATTTTTACAATAATAACTTCTCGTCCAAAAGTGCCTTTCAAGGCCTATTCATATGAATTGACATGCTTGCGGAGAGAGAGGCTCGAGTGGATTGCCCCTTAAGCTGTTGGTGGCGGGAGACTTTAATGCAAAATTGGGGCACCCTCCGCCCCTTCCTTCAACTACATTTGATCCATTTTCTCAAGAGTTAGATCGTAATGTGATGGATGCAGGTTCTATTCTCCTATCTGGCAGAGTGGGTAATGGTTAATAAGGTTTCTAAATTTACTGATCTACACATCCCAACCTTTATAGGGCGAGGTGCAGGAAGCACTATTGACTATATATTTGTCACCTGGAGCGTGTCTCCACTTATTAAGGATTGTGAGTTCCTCATTCAGTCCTATAGTGACCACAACCCTTTTTCAGTAAAGATGGTGCTACCATATATGCCACAAAAGCCCAAGCCTCCGCCTTCCCAGGTTCTATCTACTAAGGACGCAGGGCGTAGGGTGGTATGGCGAACCGTGAACGTGAACAGCATAATGTCCCAGGTGTTATCCAACAGTTCTGCCCTGGTGTATAGCTGTTATTGTATACCCTGTGTTCCGGCCTGTATCTTATCTGATTTTGCAAATCTCCTAGATAAGATCAAAATTCTGCTTTCTAGATCCATTTCACAGTAATGTCAACAGGTACAGTCATCGTTTGATAATGCCTGTAGAGAAGCCAATCACACCCTACATAGGGCCTTAAAGCAAAATCCTAGAGACCAGCTTGCTATTAAGGAAAGTAGGAAGTTATATAGGCATGCCATTAAAATAAGAAAGTCAGCCCTGAAGGAGGAGAAGTGGGAATCAATAGTGGGCGCATGCCGTTTTAAAGACCCACAAGCCTTCTAGAAAGCAGTATGGTCTGTTTTATCCCCCACCCTTCCAGCCGATAAAGTAACCGTCCATATTTCGGCTGAGATTTGAGTGACGCATTACGCTGGTCAGTATTCCACTGATCTTAGTGCTGTTGATGCCCCAGCACAGTTGAATACAGTGTGCCCAAACCTTGTTTTTAATGAAGGAGAGGTCCTAAAAGCAATTGTTAATAGTATAGGCAAGAAGGCTCCTGGGCCTGATGGTATTCCACTGGATTTATTCAAGGAAGACCCAGCGTTTTGGACCCCGGTGCTTACTTCAGTTTTTAACTCGGTTTGCAGCGAGGGAGTGCCCAAGTCGTGGCGTTCATCCGTTATAGTGCCTGCATTAAAAAAAGGAAATGTGCACGATCCTAAATGCTACCGCCCGATATCCCTTTCTTTTGGATTCTTCTGTCAAGGTAATTGGGAGGGTTGGCTAGACCGCTTACTGGACTGGATTAATGCCAACCACATTCTGGCCTCTAGCCAGTATGGGTTCAGGAAGGGGCTTGGCACAATCGAACAGTGCCTCAATCTCCATCTTATTTTGGCAAAATACAAATATGCAAAGGGCGTTTCCACTCATTTGGCATTTCTGGATCTGACCAGCGCGTTTGATTATGTTTCCCGCTCTAAGCTGTGGGACATCCTAGTAAATATGGGTGTAGATGAGGGTCTGGCTTCCTTTTTAAGGCTTCTCCATGACCTTTCTGCTTCAATTAGGTTTGGTGATGCTGGAGAATGTACAGAGCCGTTTAGCATCAAGCGCGGAGTGCGCCAAGGTTGCGTCCTTGCCCCAATCCTATTTCTCCTTTATACCAACGATTTGGAGAACACCTTAGTCTCGGTTGGGACTGACGTTCCTCAAGTGGAGAATAAGGCTGTGCCAGCGCTACTATATGTGGACGATGAATTGTTCCCGCAGGCCTTTCCAGATGGCATTGCAGCAACCACTTGACGAATTTCTGGTGCTGTAATATCTGCCACTAATTCCTCAGCCTGATTAGTTGACATTTCCGGTAAATTGACATCTGAAAAATACTGATGTATATCATCTTGTGAAACCGTATATTTGTTAATAGTGGGCAAGGAATATGTTTGCAACCTACTCCTCGTCAGATTACAGAGCCCCCGAGCTGGGTTGCTGTAGTTCAGTAACCAAAGCAGCTTCCTGCTTCACCCTGGATGACCAAGCCAAGAATCTTCCCACCATCTGGCTTTCTTCATAAACTCATTGTTGATATGACCAAGAATTATTTATCTGTTCCAGGACAAAGAATTCCCTCAGTTCTTGTTTAGCGCTAGACTGCTGTTGCTCCATAACAGTTAGCTCGAACGAAGAGTTTGCCCTTAACTGAGCTGCAGTATCAACTGCAAGTTGCAGGTCCAAAATACATGCCGTCCGCTTCTTAGATTGAACGGCTGTCAGCGACATCATCTGCCCATGGGTAACCACCTTAAAAGCACCCCAAACAGAGAAAAGTGTTGCGGTATCCTGTTTAATCAGAAAAAATTCTTTAATCAATATTTTCATATTAGCCATTCCTGGTTAGAAAGAAGGAGGCGATCCATCTGCCACCTGGACCTTTCTCCGCACCTAGTGTCTAGTTCTATTTTAACTGACATGGTGGAGTGATCGGAGAAAGAGTTTGCCCATATTCAAGACACTTAAGAGAACGAAAAATAAGAAATTAATCAACTTGCTAGGCCGACCGAAATTGGCGGGAATAATAAGTATACTGTGACATTTGCGAATGGGCTCTACACCAAGGATCAATCAACTGATAATATTGATTCATGATATTCAATACCCTTTTAGTTATAGGCTTCAATTGTTTTTTTGTTTTATTCGAGGTATCCCTAGCTAAATCCTGGATATAATTGAAATCGCCCCCAAATATTATGGGACCAACCACTCCTCTCATCAAGTCATTAATTTTGACAATAAATTTAGGATCGTCTACTGTAGGAGCATAGTAATTACAGAGGTTACAGACGTAGCCTTTACCCCCTCTGTAATCCATATCCACCTACAAAAAGGGTCCTTCTGGACCTGTATAATGTCCTAATCTAACCCTCGCCCCAGATAAATCACCACACCCCTCACAGCCAGCCCAGCAGGAGCAAAATATACCTTTACATTGTTCGCAGGAATGTATAATTTGGGAAAATTGGACTTTAAATGAATCGCTTGAGGAAATAGAATTTGAGGTACAAAAGTGATAAGCCACCTAAGTAAAGGCCCATACTTTTTGCTGTACAAAACCCCATTTACATTGACTGAGATAATACGTACTTCTATCCCATCTCAAAAACCTAAAAAGAAAAATATTGTTTCCCTACCATTTTTTCTCTTTTTTTCAGCAATACTGTCCTAACTATGAATCTGCTCTTTTTTTAAAATATCTGTGCCCCCCACCACCTTCCCCACAGTGACCCCCTTGTCGGAGGGGAATAGCCCACAGTACACCTCTAAATCTACCCCATCAGTGCGCCTGGACGGACGCTCCTGCTGGGTGCCATGTTGGTGCACTCTGAGTGAGGAACCCACCCCACCCCACCTCCCACACAAAAATAAGAATAATATATTTATCTGGCTTTAATTCAGCCTTTTTCTCAATTTTTCCACTTTCTCGTCTCACTCTGCCCCTTGCATCTCCTCCCTTTCTCCTCACTCTAACTTAAACTCTCGGGGTAGAGAAAGATTGCAACATTTCTTGAGCTTCTTCAAGGTTTGTAAACATATGAAATTTGCCCTTTACTAAAACCCTAAGTTTAGACTGTTGGGCAATTGCAGCCTGCGCACCCTGGGCCTTAAATAGATAGAGAAGTTTCACAAATTCCTTTCAGCATCGTGCAGCTGCAGCAGACATATCAGAAAAGATTTGACAACATGGTACTTCATTCGTGGAAAAAGAATAGAACACCCCAAAAAGTATTGGAATGTTACCTTAGTGTCCATTACGTACCTCTGGATGTTTTCACCAGATATGTGACAGGTATGCTGTAAAAATTCACCATTGGTGCTGTTTTAAATTTTTGAATCTTAGTGGATCCACCAGTAGTTATTGCTTCCATGTGGGTCTAGTGCTAACGCTGAAGGCAGTGGGCAGGGTAATATGGGTTTAGCAGTAAAGGGGCCACATCATTGGCAAAAGTGGGCCACAACCTCCTTAAAAAAATCTTGGGCAACTGCATTTATGTTTTTTACAAGCTAAGCACTGAGTATATTAGTAACTCCTGTTATACGCAGCACTTCGAAAAGGTCAAAGTGAAGGCTGGCCCTTGAGGTTAGAGGAATACCTTTGATTCACCTTCATGCATGCTGAACACTTACGTCATTAGTGGCATATGCCCACTGTAGAGTTAGAATCACTGTACAGAAAAATCTGAATTGTAGTCTCAGACAGTTCTTTGGAAAAGTTTTTCTTTTAAGAAGTGCTGGAAAGTAGAGAGATCGCACTAGATCCCGGTTCCAACACCTAATTTTTGCTGGATCTGGGATCCGGCTGACCCAGGGAAACATGCTCAATTTGTCCTGGTGTCATTTTCCGATACCAGGACACATTTCTGGATTACCCGCACGTTGTCTGTGTTCCTTTCAGAGCACAAACATGCAGGTGGCAGGGCCTTTCTTATTCATACTTCCAGGTGGGCCCAAAACAAAGGTCTGATTTAAAGGGCTATTATCCCTCCTTTTGTTTGAGTATAATACTGGAAGGGGGCTATCTGGAGCCTAGACGCCAAAGCAATGGAAGTAAAGAAAGGTGCACAGCATGTTATCACTTCACAAGTACTTAAAAGAAACCATGATTTGGAGGCATGTTTTTAACTTGTTTCAACTCCCTATGTAAGAGATGTGCTTGCACTGTAAGAATGCAAGATTTATCAGTCTGAATGAGTAATTACACAAATATTGTTGTAAATAGCACCAACTATTTTTTTATCCTAATTCTTTTATAGCGCTACTCAACCCAATGTAATGTGTCAGAGCGCATTACATCACAAACAGAGGCGCAATAAATCATACACATGCGTAAATCAATATACAGAAAATGTAACATGAGACAAGGCGGGTTATAATCACATATCATCCATACTTGTAGACATTATATGTTAAGAGTGAATAGTGGGCACGAACAGAAAGTTAGGATATAAAATCTAATGCAGTGATTGTGATTGTCTGTACTAATAAGACTTTATTACTTCCAAAAGTAACCCTTCTTTCCAATCTTAAATTAACAACAGATTGAGAAAAAACACAATTTGAATCTACACTCATGAGGTGCAGTTTGCATGGAGCTCCTTGATGCCGGTTAACAGATCACTGTGTGCTATATTAGAAGGAATGCAACTTGTGAACTGGAAGTAAGAAAATGAACTCACCTATATAAATCAAAAACAAATCTGTAATCTCCATTTTACATTATGTGCTTTGTAGCAGGCACATTAACTCTCTATTCTACTTTATGAGTCAAAGCTGTGTCTGGAAAAATCATTGAACTCTCCCAAAATGTGTTAACCACTGGAGTTATCGTGAGGCTTTTATAGCACAATGATCTATTCAGCATGTGTTTTAACCCAGTAAGATATTTTAAAATGCAGCCTTGTTTTTACCACTGAAGTAATCTAGAAAAGATGTATTGTCACAGTTGTCCTTGTTGCCATTTTTTTTGAAGCAGATTGTTTTAAAAAAAAAAAAATATCAATAAGTTGACTGTGAGACTCTGCTTTTAAAACCTCCGCACGTGGTGGCTCCACCCCTATCCTCTGAACACCTTGACCCTTAATTTGTGTGTGCAAGCAATGTGTAACTGCATAACACAATCCATTGCCGTCTGCTGTCTCAGGCCCGGAGGTTGTCTCCCTTAAGTAATAAAGACAGTGGTGGCTGGCAAAGGTAATATCAGTGGGGCGGCGAGCTGGGGGTCGATGAACTCGACATACGATGGGATAAGATAAACGAAAATGAAAAAAAATAAAACCACTTACCTCGCCCCGCCCCCACCCCATCCCATCCCAACCCACCGTTCTTACCTATGCCGGCCGCCACTGAATAAAGCGCCTCATTCAAAAGCACTCCTCTTCCTGAGCCTCCTTCAGACTCACTAGCTGCTACGAGCAAGACGCCAAAGACACGGGGCACTTTTTTGAACCACTGAGGCTGCCACTGCTAGACAATCCTCTCAATAATAACCGTTTTTCAACTTTTTGTTGCATCAGACTGTTACTTACTACTTTTTTTAGCACTGTATTTGCATTTCAGCAATCACGTTTCCCACCTTCTGAATAACCTCACATTTCGAATACAGCAATTGCAAAACTGCTTTCCATGCCAATCTTGTTCCATTTGCAAATAAGCCATTATCAAGTTGATAACATTTAATGAAAACTAATGATAGAAAAAATAATAGTAGTCAATTCATATTTATTTTTCTATGGTTCCACATTCTGAACCTTGTAATGCAGCGGCTAGATGATGTGTGCAGAGTGTACAATCCGGATAATCATTGTTTCTAAAACATGTGCTTTCATTTAATTTATTGATGAATTTTTCTCATATGCACTTACCTGCTACAGCCCAAATATTTAACCTTATTGGTCAATTTGTTGGTGAAAGGGATACCCAATATAGGGAGAGTTTCAGTGAGCAATAAAGATGATTTGACTGCACATTAGCACTCTCTCTCGGTATGGCCTCTTTCAGACGGCTTGTCTTTCTTTACTGAATATTTCTAGCATTATGTTGGATGTATTTATAGAGCAACTATTCAGGTATGAGGTTGGACTTGCAGGCCTAGAATTACTATTATTTTGCATCGGGTCTCATCACTTTGATGGCAAAGCCCCGAACCCAAAGTCATTTTTGGCTCTTACTAAGCCACACAAAGTCACTTTATTTGGCATTGCGCGATTTACTAAATACAAAGTAACACAACACAGCATGGAGTGCTGCTTTGCAGTGGTTAGGCATTACCTTGGTAGAGCATGGGCATTCCCATGTAGCCATCCATGCATTTTAACGCAAACCCAGATTTACAAAGACTCGTCTTCGCCACAGAGATGTAACAAGGAGAAATAAAGAAATGTCTCCTCATTACTTCCTCTTTCCCTGTGTGCTCCATTCTACAGTACACTTAGAGGAATATGCTTTTAAGGATTGTTTTTATGCAGGAAGGTGTCAAAACTGCACGAAAACAATCCTGTCTGTAATGCAGGCACCCTTGCACCATGCTGCAAGGGTGCCTGTGTTTGCGCTAGGTAGCACACAGTGTACCGGTGCAAGGAGAAAGCAGAAATGCTCCATATCTTTGTAAAAATGGAGCGTTTCTGCTCTCTACATTTCACACAAGGCATCATAGATTGCAGGGAGAAATCCTCCAGATCAAACCTTGAGGGATTTGTCCCATGAAAAAAGCCTGGAATTACCATGCAGAATCATTAGGAGCCCTGCTTTCCCACTGTTACTGGCCATTCCACTCCTACGGAGTTAGGATAGTAAATGTCTCTGTACGTGCTTTCCTTGATGCTTGTGGTTGTCAGTATTTTGAAGTCAATATATATTGTCAGTTTAATATTTGTGATCTCAATATTTTCATCATCACATCTCTTGAGCTTTGAAAAAGGGTGTGACGCAGAGGGCAATCATGAACAGATGCGGATGGGGAAGCCTAACAGAGGATGGGTGTAAATATTATGTATGAACTGCACCTACCTGTCAAGCTAAGAGTGGGATCCATAAATTGCTCCAGGGGAGTTCGCATCTACCCACCAAACTGGAAAAGAGTTTGTGAAGATGGGGTCAAATAGTCCATTTGAGAGCATAATTCTCAATGTCTAAAAAGCAATACATTCTAGATGGGCACTCAAGACTCAAAAGAAAAGTTCAAACCATATATGTATGCAATTTCAAATGGCCTGTAAGTTTATTAAAATGCATAAGCATCTTCTTTCATTTCTACTTTCCACTTCCTTCTATTTTTCCATTCTTTTCTTCTCAAAAAGATTGTCACTTATACTTGATGGATGACAATCTACTTGGAAGAGATAGGGTTAGCTCTCTGCTTTTATTGTAGGGTCTATTGCATGGATAGGGCTCTGATGATAATTTATAAATTGAAAAGAGGCTCAGGACAGAATTGTCTAGGTTGGATCAGCAAATATTAATGATGTTTTTAGATTGGTTTGTTTGTTGGAGGGATGTCAAAATATTCACAAATTGGTGTAGGTTCTACAATTCATGATTTGCAATTAACAGTGTAAAATATGAATCATGATCTAATTTGGTGCTCAATATGATTCACAATATAATTGAATTGTCATCATTGGACAAAAATAGCAAACAATAACTCAACTGTTCACCCCTGACTTCCATAAGTTTCAGTACTTGCTTAAAAATAGCCCCTGTTTTTACAGTACTAAGAAACAACACTAATGTAACTGCTAGCTTAATACATAAAACCTTATGTTTATTATGTTATGTTAGTGAGATTTGTTATATTAGTGAGATTTGTAAAGCGCATAACAAATCAGCACCCCTGGAAGGGTCTCCCTGAGCTGTGGCAGTTGAACAGGGAGGAGTAAATAGAGAAAAGTAAAACAAGCCATGTTTTGAGTAGTTTTTGAAAGCAAAACCAGGCCAGGCCAGGACTGAATGTGTAAGGGCAGTCTATTTCAGTGGTGGGAGCAAGATAAGAAAAGGAACTCCCACTGTATCTGGCCATGTGAATGTGGCAAGGGCATAGCATCGATTGCCCGCTGGACCTGAGGTTTTGAGTGGGCAGGTAATGCTGCAATTTCTTTTGTAAATAAAGGGGACTGTTACTAGACAAAGACTTGTGAACTAGCGAAGAAGTTTAAACAGAGAGCATTTTCTCATTGGCAGCGGAATGCAGGGATTTCAGAGTAGGCTCGGAGGGGGTGAGAGGAGGAAGTTTATAGACCAGATGGGCAGCAGTGATCTGAACTACCTGATGTTTAGACAAAAAAGTCTCATTGCTGCTACCATAAGAACATTGCCATGGTCCAGGTGGCTTACAATCAGAGCTTGAGTGAGAGTTTTCCTGGTTTGGAGGGACAGCCAATGGAAAGTCTTCCTGAGCATGATCCCAAAACAGGTACTGTAAGTGGGGATAACCTATTCTCTCAAAGAAAGGTTCTTGTCTATCAGCATGAATATGTTTTTCACTACCTATTTATGGAGGGGGGCCGAACCCAGTTCTGGGGGTCACCAGTCCTCTGACCAGTGAGTCAGAATCTCTGTCTTATCGCTGTTCATTTGCAAGCAGTTTGAAAACATCCTGAGAGATATCTCCCTCCTGCAATCGCTGAATCAGGTTTTGGTAGATTCAGGATTAGGACCTATAAAGATGATAAATTGAGTCATACAAGAGATGACTTCAAAACTGCAGGATCTTAGCACTTGAGCCAAGGGGGCCATGTAGATATTGAAAGGTGTGGGGCTCAAGGAGGAGTCCTGTGGCACCCTCTTGTCTAAGGCCATTTTTTGGGAGTTGAAAGAATCAAGATGCAGAGTTTGAGTCTGGTTGCTAAGGAAGTTTTAAGCCATCTGAGCGCTTTTCCTCTGACACCAATCTTGAAGCATCTCTACATCAGGATAGAGTGTGAGATGGTGTTGAAGGTGGCAGATAAGTCAAGTAGTACCAGCATAGCTGGGAGACCTTCATCAAGAGAATGTCTTGTGGTATCTAATACTGCTACTAGTGCAGTTTCTGTGCTGTAGGAGGCAAGGAAGCCTGACTGATAGGAATCAAAAAAGGAATAGCTTTCCAGAAAAGACATGAGCTGATTTTTTTGACCAGCGTCTCTATTATTTTACTGGGAAATGGAAGTAGTGATATCAGCCTGTTGTGTAGTTCCTATAAACCTATATAGGATCTGCGCGTTTAGACAACATAAACTGTGGGATTGCTGTACAAACTGATTCCAGACACCCCCACTGGGTATGTTCGCCTATATACCAGCTAGCTCACAGTGCCACTGTAAACTCCTCTTACCAAGGAGAGAATAGTTTTTTGCAACTATCGAATATGACAACCCTGTCCCATCAGGGATCGTGGAAACAGTACAGTACTTTTCGCTCAGTCACTCATGCTCACTTTGTCTAGGAGAGAAACACAGAATAAACGGTGGGGACGTTTTCAATAAGTATTTATTGAACCAACGTCATTCTAGTGTAAAATAGGTGTGCTGAAACAACCATAAAACAGAAACAGATATAAATGATTATTAGCACCAACAGAGTAAATGGATGGTAGATTTCTACCATAGTGCTAAAAACAATGAACATATGCAAGCATATAAATACATGACAGTAATAATGCGTACTCCTATGATGCAACCCTACCTAGATGTACCTAAGTGTACCTAGCACATATGTAGGTGTAGAGCCAAGAATCCCCCTAGGTTGAAGCCAACTTCATTACCTTAAGTGAGAGACTGTGGGACCCCGTCTTGGTCTCGAGATGGACACCCCACGAGGGGTGTCAGACCACTGCGAGCTGGAGTGTCTGGGTGCAGGAACCTCAGTGTCTCGCGTCAGTGTGTCAGCATAGAAGCCCTTCTCCTCTGCCTGCCCTGGCAAAGATATGATGTATATATACCCAAAAGGTACCCTCAGGGGATTCTACCTTGCTGTGTCATGTCAGCCGAGGATGACAGAAGGGATGACCCTTATACATAGTTATTATGCAGAAGATGGTAATCCTGCAGTGATTCTGGGAATCCTCATGCATAATTAATGAGGCTAGTTTTCGGGGAAATCCACACGATATTCATGCAGCGCTTAACTAAGTAAAAGGTCAATACCAAAAGCCGTTATGTAGGATAATGGTATGGTAAATGTAGATGAAGGGGTAGGGGACTACTCAAGCCTATATTGAGGTACCCTATGAAACATAACAAGTCTTTAGTTCGGTCTGCATTAGGTTTCTTTAAGATAGGCATGACCTGAGCTGTTTTCCACCTTGAAGTATTGTTTGAGTACTAAGAGAGTGGTTAAACAGGCAAGTAAAGGCTGGAAGAAGTGTCGGAGCAAGGGTTGCCATGATGTGTGAGGGAGAGGACTCAGAAGGTGGGCCTGGTTTATTTTTTCCCATGAGGGCAATGAATTGTTCTAAAGTAATGGGATCAAAATTATCCAAAATTGCCAAATGGCCAGTGGCTAAGGGAGCATGTAAGGGTAATTCTGCCTGTGTGAGGCTGTTGGATAGATTACGGTAGATTTTAAAGATTCTTCCCTTGAAGTGATCTGCAAAGGCATTGCACAGAGACTTGGAGGCTGGAATGGGAGAGGCAGAGGCAGTAGGTTTGGGAAACTCTTTTAGAACTTTATATAATTTCTTGGTAGAGTTTTCAGCTTTATTAATTCTATTCACTATAAGGGTCTTCTGAGCTTCCCTCATGTTTTCATTGTAAGTGCCTAATGCCGATTTATAGGCAAGTTTATCAGTTGAGGAGTTAGTGGTTTTCCATTTTCTTTCACGTTTTCTGCACACTGATTTTTCAGTTTTAAGGTCCTCTGAATTCCAGGGGGAAAGGGCTTTATTCAGCTTTGGGAGTCTAAGTCTGAGTGAAGGAGTTCCAGAAGTCTTCCAGAGTGATATTACAATCTGAGTGCATTGTGGAAGGTTGGGTGGGAAAGGACAGCATTAAAGAGGGAAGCAAGACCCTCCTCCATGGCCTAATCATTCTGGGGACCGTTATCTTGTGGCCGGTTGGTTCCGCTATGTGAAGCTGGATGTTTATGGAGAAATGATCTGCCCATATCAGTCAGATTGGGAGTCTACCTGTAGGTTCGGTTAGTTGGTAAAAATGAGGTCCAAAGTCTGACTTGCTATGTGAGTGGGGCCAGAAACCTTTTGATACAGTCATAGTGACTCAAAATCTGAATGCAAAAGTATAGTATCTGGATCAGAGTCCAGTTCTCCATGGTAATTGAAGTCGCCTATTAAATTACCAGATACTATGATATAAAGTGCTAGACATTCAATCAGCTTATTACTGAAATTATTTTGAGATAATTTAGCGCACTTCCAGATAGCACCCAAAAGAGTCTCATGTTGATTTTAGCTGGTTTGTGGAAAGTGTTAGAGACTCTGCCTCCAGTTTTAGACTCTCTATCTAGTCTAATCAGCCTGTACTCAGGGGGAAACAAAGCAGAGATTGGTTTTTGGTAAGGTTCAATGGAGGACCTGCTGCTGTGCCTTGAGGAGGAGAGACATCTGTGTGCTCTAGCTGCCTAGGACTGATGTCACTCGGGAAGTTTCAGTTCTCCTAAAAAGTAGGTAGAGAGCATACGAAGTTGTAAGATTATCAATATGACATTCAATTAATATTGGCAGTATCTGCTTTATTTCTAATAGTACAAGGCAGTAGGAAGTGCATGAATCACAGATTTAATGTCACTATCGTTCTGTTCACATTACATACATATGTTTCCATAGATCTGTGTTATTTCAAGGTCACTAATTTGCCTTATATGCTTCTTAGTAATGTAAGAATGCTTCAGCTGTGAAAACCTGATTCGTCCACAATAGAATTCTATGTGACCTTCATTGTAATTTTTATGCATGTAACCTAAAGTCAAAAGAAAAAACATTGCTAGGTTTGTTTTACTCCAACATGTCAGATTTTAGTCCATGTGAGATACGTGTTTGTTTTTTCATTCAATGTATTTCAGAAACGTATGGAAAATTAACTTTGCATTTTTAAGAGTTCCTTTTGTAATTGTGTGTGGTTAATAATGTTACTATCCTGGACATCACAGTCATGTATTTAGAAAGGTCAAGCCACAATTTGTTATGTAAATGTTTTTAATGTAAGATAGTGCCTTGGGATGGGTCTTCCTTTGAGATCCTCATTATTTTACTGCAAACAAACAAAGGATATTAAGCCTGCACTTGGGACTCACTCCTTAAGTGAATGACATGTGGAACTGGATTTTATCCCATCCAGCTTGATTTCTTACATGGCTGGAGCCTGTTTCAAAAGTCCGCTTGCTTTCAAATATTTTTCTCTCAGATCTTCAGATACTAAGGAGGAAAATCACAACATTATTACTTCCTCGCTTTCAGGTGCATCTCAATATAAAAACTAGAGGCCATTCAACCTCTGCAAAAATGTCCCCCTCAATCTGTATATATTTTAGCAAAAAGTTACGACCAGGTACTATTTTGAGAGTCTGATGAACTGTCATCACTTCTGCTGCACTAGCCAGAAGCGCTATTTTTAAATTGATTCTATATATTGCATGTATTGTGACATATTGTGCAGGTCCAGGTGGAACTAGTACTGTAAAAGTAATTTGTAGGACCTAAAATGCTATAGTCTGACAATGCTTAATTCAGTAAGTATGTTACTGTAAAGAGAGTAAAAAATGCATATGTTAGAATCCTGCATCCCTGGAACACACATCCCTTGAATTAAATAGTCGCCATCAGAACGCTGAATGGATATTAGCTGGTGACTGGCAAACCACTTAAAGAGCACAAGAATAGACTGCTTTGACCACCAATTGTGGAGATGGGGCTCATTGCACTAAACAGGAGGTTTGTCAACAGACCGCCTAATGGCAGCAATGTGAATAACAAAGTCAAGAAAATCAGTGTTAGATTATGCATTTGTTTCCTTCCACATTCTTGGAGGGTCACAACGTTCAATATGGAAGACTGTAGTGAAAGTGACCACCAATTCTTGATGGAATGATGAAAATGAAAACAAACAGGTTCCCTAGAGGTGTAATCGAGGCCACCAGGATCAAGGTTCGGCATTGCATCGAGTAAGGCGGTTGGAGATTGCCCAGCAAAAATACGATCGCTGGAAGAAAACTGACCTACAAAGTAGATGGGATCTCTTAAATCCATTAGCCTCTTGGGAAAAATGCAAGAAGAGCTCAAGAGCTACCTAAGTGCAAACAAATGTCAGCGGCTGATCCACCAATGCTCAGCCAAAAACAGCTGGTTCAGCAATGCACTAAAACACCAGAAGTGAACTTTAAAAACAGCAAATGCAAAGCAACACACTCGTACTTGGATCATATTCATCCACATTCATAGAAATAAGGAGAAAGTATAAAAAAGCAGTCTGGGAAACAAAGCATTCAAAGAGTGAGCAAGACTGGATTGTTGTTCTACAAGGCCTGCAAGTCAAAGAATAATAAACTTCTATGGGCTGTGATCAACCATCTAGAACGTGGCACTACTTCTTATGCAGGCAATCATGTCCCCTTTCAAGCCTGCTCAGCCCACATTGGCTCTTTGTACCACCCTGGAGATTCACCATCAATGCAAACAAAAAACAATCACAACTCCCCAAGCCTCAGCTTTTAACAAACTACAATCAATGCCCAGCTAAAGAAAATAAAAGGCAAAGGTGCTCTGGGCCCAAATGGACTTCCAACATCTACAAGTAAGACCAAGCCCTGTGGACCAAGCAACTCCTCCAGCTATTTAATTTCTGTCTTCAGAAAAGTAACATACCTGAGTCTTGGCGACGGTCCATCTTTCACCCCATCTACAAAAAGGGTCCCTACTCAAACCCAACTGGATATCGAATGATTGCGCTATTAGACACCAACTCAAAAAAGTTTGTCTGCATCCTGCTACAAGAACTAGAATACTGGGTGGATGAAGCAGGTCTGATTGCATGAAACCAAACAGGCTTCTGCCCGAAGTCATATACAACTAATAACCTGGTGGCTCTTTCCCCCCTCATTGAGAAATATACCAAAAAAAACTGGTTCTTTATGCATCTTGTATTGACTTCTCAAAAGCATTTGATCATGTGGATAAAAACGTACTGTGGCGTATACTGGCATCGTGAAACATTCCGTCAAATCTTTTGCACACTGTGCAGCTTCTTTACTCAGAAAACTGGGCAAAAGTGAACCTTGGCGTAAACAAGGGCCTATCCCCGGTGATCAGAACCGAGCGAGGTTAAAAACAGCGGTGTGTCCTTGCACCTTTATTGTTCAATCTGTTTATTTCGGACTTGAGCACATCACTGGACAAAGTGCATTCTCACCACCCAAAATTGTGTAACCAAGCATTGACGTCACTAGAATATGCAGATAACATAGTGATGCTGAATTTAACTCCAATTGGTTTGAAAAGTCTGTTGAATGTGCTGGCCATTTACTGCACACAGAACTGCATGGTATGGAACTTGCTTCCAGCTGAAATTAGACTAGAAGCAAGCTGTACGAACTTCATGAAGCATTTGAAAACTTGGCTGTTCACACAAGCTTACAGCCAATAATCCCTGCCATTGCTGTCTTCTTTACCCTAGCGCCAAGAAGCCTATGGTGAACGTGCGCTCTATAAGTTAGTCATCACATAACATATAACATAACATGACAGTGAACATGGAAAAAAACAAAATAGTCATTTTTGGAGGTGGCCTGCACAAGAGGAGGAAATGGTACCTGGGAGGCAACCTGGTGGAAAGAAGTTTGAGTTACAAATATTTAGGGGTATGGCTTCAAGACTGCCATTCCCCCAGGTTTCACCTTAGGCCCTGCTTAACCTCACTCATCACCGTTTTGCAAAAAACATTGAGCATGATCCATGTACCAACTTAGAAACCAGCTCTGATGGCAATCAAAGTTGCCATCAATGCATTGTTTTTATTTCTGCATTCTTTAAGCATGACGTGTTGATCACGTTCCACTGTGTGATGGGTGTAGTATTGGGAACATATATACCACAATGTAACCAATAATAAACTTTTATGGGGTCACTAGGAGGGGGAGACACCATTGTAGGTAAGATGACACATAATAATTATAATTGTTTTATCTTTGTAGGTTCGCCTCAGAGTGTGTCAACAGAGGGCGAGTATTGCCATATTTTTTCTTTCATTTAATAAGTAATTAGGAAGAATTTGAATTTAAGGGATCTGTATCCTAAAGAAGGCCGTGTGACCAACAGGGGCAATTGAACAGGCTGAAACATGTCAATACAAATTGGGTAAAAGAGACATAGATACTCTGATATACCAGATTTTATTTTAATCCTGCCAAGTGGGGCCATTAATAAAGACAACGGGGGTACACACTTAGACAGTTTTAATTACTTTTCTTTCTAGGTGAGGGACCCCCCTTAGAGAAATAATTGGTTTTGAGCAAAAAAATTGTGCTCCACCATGAGCGTTGGTCTGCGCTATGGTGTTGTCGCAGCCCAATGATGAAGCTTGCCACCATTGGTGGTTGAGGGCAGTCTTAACAACTCGATGAGTTGCCCAGTAATATTTTAGTTTTCTCCGTTTCTCCTTCTGTTTCTCCTAGAGCAGCCCCCAGAGGGCTAGGACTTCTTTAGTCCTTCCTTGTTGTGAGGTTCAGTATTTTCGTTGGAGAGTGAGGGAAGGCTCAATCTCTAGTCCCCTTTTGGTGTGTGTTGTGTGGTAATCAAAGTTAAGCTGATCCCAACGTTAGTTTATGGGTAAGAAGCCTTTCCAGGAAAGCTGAGCCTGTTTCTGAGCAACTCTCAATGCAAGTCTTTTTGACTCATATTTCATCTCCCTCAATACAGGTCACCTGCACAGATCCGCCTTGAGTGCAGATTACCAGGTCAAGGGCTGGCATAGCAAGGCGTTAAGTACATGTCATCGCTAAGAGAGGCCAGGCGGGATACATTAAGATCTCTTTCTTGGCAAGAGATTCAGGAAGGCCGCAAAATGAATAAATAGTAGCAAGGCCCTAGAGGTGCTGGATGCACACCATCTCTGGGAAGCAAATGTACCGCACAACACCTTTAAGCTTGCCATGAATAAACAAATAAAATTACTGTCGTGGATCAAAGACAGGAATCCTTCAAAAAATGCAAGCCCTCGTGGATGTGCATAAACGCACGCAAATCAACAAATCCACAAGACTACTTAATGAAAATAACCAAAGGGTTCCACAAAATCAGGTTTTTAGCCCTGAGTATTGACCCATCCCCTACTAGCAACACACTTCCAATATGGGCTTCAACACCTCAGTCCTGCCAAGTATCACGCATCAGGTGTGACACTTACGCATTTCAGTGCGGTGTTCCGCAACACCGCACTGAAATGCATTGTCACGCATTTTGCCGACTCACCAGCTCGGGCCACCGGCGGCGCCTGTGCACGGCTCTGCTGCTCCGAGAGACGTGCTGCCAGTGCCAGCAGCTGCTCTGGGGCTCTAAGTTCCTAAATAGTTAATCACCGACATGATCATCTGACTGCTCTCAGCTCTGGTGGCTGAGAGCGCGGCTAGGCTACAATGTAACAAACGTGCCTCAGCCTGGCTCCAGGCTGCAATTATTCCCGCCTCGCGGCTTAGTTGGACACACACTGCTCTTGCTGCCAATAATTGGGGGGCGGCCCTCTCAGCAGTAAATGCTACTGGCTCACACAGCCAGGCACTCACCAGGCGTGATCATGGTTAATCCGGATGTGACCGTACTTGCCGTCACGTCCGGAGGAAGAAGTCAGAGGATAAGTGAGCACTGAGGCAGAAGCGGCGGGGGACTCAATTTGAGTCAGGGAGTCAGTCCTCGCCGGTGGCGTGCAGCACTCTGTCTTCTGCGCAGCGCCCGCCGCAAATTAGCGTTGCCAGCCCAGAGACCGGCGGGGACTCGCCGAGAGTGACAACCACCCTGAGGAGTGAATTAATTTCACTGTCACCGGCGGCGCGGCGACACAACAGTGCCAGGACACGTCACACACAGACACTCAAGTGTCGACTCATCATTTGCTAAGTTATTAACTAGTCAGTTGCGGCCTGGAGGACTCACTCTGAGGAGCCGGGCGGGCTGACCTTAAAACAGATTGCCCGGCCGCCGCTCATCCTCACAATTTAAGTAAGTACTCTTGGGCAAGTTAATGTGACTAAAATTTGCTTTGCATTATATTTATATTTGCAGCTGCAAAGTACTTGGCATAATATAGCGCCCTGGCTCACTTAGCTCAGATTCCACGCTATGCGTGTGCGTGCCTCTCTGCCTCTTCTCCCCCACCCCACAAGTGAATGCCCGGTCACAGTGCTCTCTGCCGCGGCAGCTGTTAGTCGGCGACTTTTGTGTTGACTTTCTGGGCAATCTGGGCTGCTGGCTGCGCGGCAGGGCTGGGCATGCAGCGGTGCGCCGACCAGGCCGCGGACCACTTGCTTTGGGGTAATTTGTTAACAATAATATTACAGCGTTCTGACTGCTGGCTGTGACCAGGCTAAGTGACTGTGTGCCTCAGCCAGAATGAGGCTTGGTGGGTGCAGCCGTGTATCTCTGTGCTGCCTAGTGGAGGGCACGCTCTGACGGCAGGGAAGCAGCACCTGGACACAGGAGAAAATGGGAGATGAGGGACTTTCGGACCAGACCACCGGGTCCACCCTACTTCGGTCGCTGAGCGAGTGCTTCGGCCTGCCTCTTGACCAGGTAATGTCACCATAGCAACCCCAGAGGGCACGTTAAACATAGGCAGTGACAGCCCCATTGTTCTTGGGGTGGGAAAGAGTTATTTCAGAGAGTTTAAGCAAGCAGCATGTGTCAATATATAACGCAGTGAACACCCAAACGGACGCGAAGTAGTATGCTGCCCACCCATCAGATGAGAGGACACCGGGTCAACTTCCACCTCACAGCTCAGTTCAATACAATATAGTGCTACTTCTAATGCAAGAAGATCTCTATCCCGACAGTGCAACAAGGTGCCAAATATTCCAAATTCTGCACTGCACTTCATTCACTAAAGTGCCACTTTCTGCACTTTTCTAGATACATTGAAGCACGTTCTGCTTAGTGTGCAACAAAATTAGCAAGGGTCATAGCTTAACGGTATTTAAAAAATACTATTAGAAAAGCAATTACTATCAACATTATTTACTTCCTTCTACATTTGAGTACATCGCAATAAAGCGTACCAGTTTACTTTGTACTACTCTGCACTGCAGTAATCATCTGTTAACAATATATTACTGCCCGCTAAGCTATCGACTCATGATGCTTTTCTGTTTTTGCCAGCAGGGAGAGGGAGCCACATAAAAACTAGCAATATGCGATTTGGTTTTCTGCCGGCCTGCAAGTGACACTAGGCACCAGAGTTTCTTGTTGGGGCCTCACACATCCTGTTTGGGCAGCCCAGTCGGTGAAGGGCACTATGTTCCATTTCTGGTGCTTCGTAGCAGTTAACTTAGAGTTTCTCATTACTCAAATGGGTGTTATTTCTGATATTGATGTTTCCCTCCTCTACATTCCTTGATTTTGCTTGTCAGAAAGTGTCACTCATGTTTGTGGAAATGTCACTCATTATTACACTGAAATTATTAAAATGTCACACATAGCAATCTGAAACCTTGGCAGCTATGCTGACCTGATGTGTATGTTCTGTATGTTCCGTTTCTAAATGCCAAGAGGGCCCACACTGTTCTCTGCAAGCTCGTAAAATAACGTTAGTTTCTCACATCCTGCTGCATAACTCTCTAAACAAGCACTAGCCTGTGTAACCGTTTCTGCCTTTATAGTTGTCATGCAAACCACGTCTGTTGCTTTTATTACAGATTCTGTCTGCACCATCCCTTCCTTCAGGCAGACTCTAGCACTTAGCACGCGGGGAGCTCTCTGAGCACTAAGGAGCTGCCTTTCATTATCATCAATCGCTTTCCATCCACCACTGCAGCAGCTGCTGGACAAGCAGGAAGACAAACCCACTGCAACAGTAAGTTGTACTTTTCTCATTTGTTTTCTGCGCTACAAGCATGAATGGTGCAGCTGTGTTTAAACTGTCTGTAGGGCAATAGACGTGCTTCATCAGGGATGATTCTCCTCTGTGCCATGATCGGCAGAGAATATCATTTGGGAAACCTCATGCTTGAATACCTGCAAAAGTATTTTACACCTTAGTTTTGTCCCATCTACGAATATAGAATTAACAAACTTATTGTATTTTATCAAAGAATTTACACTGGAACATATGATATTTGAGGTTGTGAACTTTGAAAATACAGAGGATACAATCAAGGTGATTAATTATTCCCAGGCCATCAGTTCACCTCCCTCTACAGAGTACTGTGGGTCATTCTAGAGGTGTGTTGAATGAAGCTCATTAAAAGCTATACTCCATACATCTCATATCCTGTGGCTGCAAAGCCGTATATATGAGTGAGGACAATTATTTCCTATGTTACAATATTGATAGATGGCGGGTCCAAATATTCATAACAGTTTACTTCTTTAAGAATGTGCTATTTGACTTGGTGGTGCTCTGCAAGGAGTTGTATTAAAAACTGCGATCCTGCTGTTCCATGGTTCACTCAGCGCCTTTCAGAGTAGATTATATTCAGATTTGTTAGAAAAAGCTCATGAGCAGCAGATCAACGTGCAAATGTAGCTGCTTTAAAAAGTGCTGTGTGCTGTCTGGGACCCCAGTGTGCCAGGATAGCCCCTGGTTATGATGTTAATGTTTCCTCTCCAGCCTGGCTGAGGTTTCTGACAAATCTGATGATAATTATGTTAAGAGCTGAAGACAGGTAGGTGGTGTGTAATATCTAGGATCCCCTTGGGATCGTGTATCCCCTGCTCTTCGGCTCTCTTCGAGAATAAATTCAGCCCGGGCAGGATCAGACAGAAGCAGTCGATATCTGCTCGGGCTGAGTGCGGGTATACACGATTTCATTTCACTGGATACCAAACGGAGCTCAGGCTATTAATTACCCAACGTTTCTTTAATATAGGAGTCAATGGTGCACATGAAGAGACAAGAAGCAATTAATTACCCGACGTTTCTTTAATATAGGAGTCAATGCTGCAAATTAAGAGATGGAAACAAATCTCGAGTAGATCAAATAAAGAAACGTAAAATAAATAAATAAATATTTGCATGCACGGAATGAAAGAATGGAATACATTTTCGAGGCATGCATGGAGTGAAAGATTGGAATAAGTTTTCGAGGCATGCACGGAGTGAAAGAATGGAACGAGGCATGCACGGAGTGAAAGAATAGAACGAGGCATGCACGGAGTGAAAGAATTGAATACATTTTCAAGGAAAAAACGAAGAGATGCGACACTGCATGGAAGCGCAGTTAATGGCTAAATTACATAAATAAACTCTTATTACATGGATTTTACATTCTAATTTTTAACAAGTATTTCATAGAGCCAAGGTTTTAGATTGCTATGAGTGACATTCTCATAATGTCAGAGTAATTATGAGTGACATTTGAACGACTATGGGTGACACTTTCTCCCAGCAGAATCAAGCAATACAGAGGAGGGACCACCACACTGAAATGCGTTACGCCTGATGAATGGTACTAGGCAGGAATCGTTGACTAGGAAGACAGATCAGTATTTCTGTCCTATGGCACTGTCTGTGTCGATATTTCATCTTTCTTGCAAATCAACATGCTGTGCACTTTATTGCTGTTAGATAAATTGTAGGTACTGAGTTACTGCTTATCGTTTAAAGGCAGAGCCTAATCCCATCTACGTGGACCTGTTTCTTCTTCTCAAATTCCATTCCTTTCTGATTAATTTATTCTATAGATTATCCATTCTCCCCGACTCATTTATCATTATCGTTGCGAACATAATTGTCGCTCACCCGTAAACAAACCATACTGGGTGAACTTCACTTATATTATATACTCGTGGGAGCAGTTGGAGCCGCTAGTTGGACATTAAATAATTACCATGTAAAACTATTGTTTTTCACCTTTATCATTCCTACATTTTGTTAAATTATGTTGCTTTCTTTTATTGTTATTTATTACTACTACTGTTTTTTGGAAAAGTAAATGCCGCCTTTACCTTGACCTCCAGTGCTTGGGGCAAGGGGTACTAAACTGAAATAGGCACTGGGTAATATGGCTAAGTAGGTTCAAGTCCCTGCTGCAAGGATCAGTGTGAAATCTGCAAGGCCCATGTATGGATATGGTCTCCGTTCTTCATTTTTATCTGATGTTGATTGTGTGGGGTGGTGTGCTGTTATTTATAGTGCCGTGAAGCTCCAGTGATGGTGACACCTCGAGCACTGTAGAAAAACACATTTTATTATTACTGATACCACAAATCTGTGTCATTGTATGTCAATTGGATTTCAAGGCAGGAGTTAAATTTCTTCATTTGTGGATGTTGTCCCTGTTTTTACTTATTTCTTACAAGCATGACCTATGGTTACTGTGTGTAAAACGAGATTTGTACAAAGTATGGCTCCGGGCACACAGGGTGAATATTGTCAAATAGAAACTGCGCTCCTAAAGGGCAACAGTTCTTGTTAAAATAAAATCTTTTTGAACATGATGTAAAGTGGAATATCTGTTTGGGAGTGTATACAAATCATTCTATGGCGGGTTTCTGCCTCTGCAGAGCGTCTTTGACCAGGGAGTGTGGAAGTTGTTGACAACAACAGCAGACCCCACGCACAGCTCATCCTGGAGCAGAGGTCCACTTGGGGCTTACTATGGTACGCATTGCTCTGCAGCCCCAAAGAGGAACTGCCAGTTCTTTATCTTTGGATGAAATGCTGCTGAGGGCAGATCACCTTATAGATGCCCCACTGGATGGAGCCTGGCCTTTACACCATTAGTAACTACTATACTGAACTAAGGCACACTTACTTCTTTCAAGGGTGGCAAGGATTTCTCACGCCGCTTGATTCTGGCTCAGCCGGGACCTGAGCACACACGCACACACGTCTCAGGCCCGGCCGGTGGGGTCGGGTCCGGTTGCGTCATACCGCATGCGTGCACTGCAGCTGCGAGCTCTTTCCTATAGTGCCAGCTGCAACAGTGTGTCAGTGTGCCAGCAGGTACATGAGCCACCGGTTGGGTCGGGTCCATCGCTGGGAACCCGCCACGTGGTGCAAGGGGCTATCTACGCTGCCATTGCCCCAGCAGCCCTTAGTGCAGGCAGCAGCCCATGAAAGCTTTGCAAAATGCCGCCCGCTCAAGTTGCATGCCTCATACAACACAACGTCTTGGTAGCCATTGGGCTGGGCAGGCACTGACTTCGACATCCTGACGTCAGTGAACCCTAATGCTGTGCGCATGTCCTAAGAGTTACATTGTAACACTGTTCAGCTCTTGCAGCTGCGCCAGAGCCCACAAGCCTGCCAGGAACAGCGCGCACTGAGCGATGCCACTTAAGCTTTTATAACGGTACATTATTATATAGCAGCGCTCCGTTTTGACAGCTGAGGGGGCACTATAATGCGTGACTTTGCATTTCAGTGCTGTGATGCCGATCACCACACTGAAATGCATTAGTCTAACACCTGATGCGTGGTACTTGGCAGAGCTGGTAATTTGCAAATCATGCTTGTCTCTTACATGAACGGTTGGCAATGTGGGTCAGTGTGCATTCACTGTCTTCCATTCACCACTGATGTGAAGCATGGCCAGTTTAAAATTAGCTTGCAGTCCTGAAAGATTAGGGTTTATAAATGGTAAGATGTTTTAGAGCTTGAAGAGTGTGATTATAATGTGTGGTGGAGCTGTCATGATTAGGCTGGGGAAGTGATCTACAGGTCTGATTTTGCTATGGATGGAGACACTAGAGCGTTGTGCTTGCAAGGGCATTGTGCAAGACAGTAAATTGACTGCTGGCTCAATTTAGTACCTCTGCATCCTTGTTGGCATAATGCATCCCATCCCTTGTGCAGAAAGGGGTGAGGGTTGCTGGAACTTATATGGTGCAGTCACGTGAATCCTGTCTTGCATATGAGTCTGGAGGAGACTTTATAGACTGGATATTCCATATTTGAGTCTTGTATCAGTTGGCAATAGCCATTAATACTTTGTAGTTATCGGTTGTGTATATAGTCAAAGTTCCTGTGATGGGTAGAAGTAAGCATATTTGCACTCTGCTTTCCTAGCTAATACCGAAGCAGGCGCATTTGGTTGTATGCACACCCGGTTAATAAGAATAGCATGCATCTGCACGTACTTCATGAAAACGTTCTTCAGCAGGCCAACAGATGACAATACAAGTCTTTTTTCATGATTCAAGTGCCGCTCTGTCCCTGTTTTAACAAGCATCTGCAATGCAATAGGTCTCACATTTACGCAAGTTTGAGCTATTGGCATTGGCATTTATGTTTTAGTTTTTAATACATAAAAAAATGCATTGTCATTTACAATGGCAATAGCTTCAACTCTCGCAAATGCGAGACCTATTGCATTCCAAATGCTTGAAGGCAACGCTGAGTTGCCCCTTCTGTCTCCCATGGCCCCTGAAGAGCTCCCGGTTTGCTACGAGTTCAATAAACAAGCCAGTGGTCACTCTTGCAGTAAGAGAAACTCATTAAAGAAAATAGTGCTTACAGACTAAAGAAGACGTACCGTGTAACAACCGAAGTAAAAGTGCCAGTCCTCATGGGAGGTTATTAATGAAAACAAGGCGGTACTAAGGAGGGACTACAAGCCTAATAGCGAATCAGAAGCCAGCCTTTACGAAGGTCAAGGACACAAGCCAATGACAAATATCGGCGGAGAGTGGGCGGGGCTTCAAGTAAATACTTCTATACAGCATGCACGCAGAGCACCGCATGCGCTGCCTAGGCTTGACCGAAAAAGGCACAGAATACTCAGCTGTGCTCCTCTGTAGTGCTTCTAAAGTACTAAACTGAATAAGTAGTGTTTTGTGGTGCAAGATTAACACCCTTTTCAATATATCAACCACCTTAATCAGGGTTAGATTTCTTGTCTTTGCTGCTGTTTGGATGAAATGAACAGCAAACCCTTTTGATTCCCCTCCATGAATCCTTACTATTGATACAATTGGATTATGAGAAATCTATCTATGAAACGGTGCCATTTTGAAATTTGCAATCAGCCAAATTCTTGGTCAATAGAGATAATGCCCTGGTGGATGAGAGGCTGTGTCTAGCCACGACCTGAATGCTGGCAGAACTAAAGTGCAACAGCACATTACTCTTGAGACTTTCAAATAGATCAGCTTCTTACTCTTAAAAAACTAAATATCATCCTGTTACGGGACCTTGTGCCTTTTTGTGTGTTCATAAGGATTGGAATGCAACTCAAGAAATATCTAATGCATTGTTTTATGTTTGTATATTCTGTTCCGGGTTCATATTTACTGTTTGTCTTTTGTGATTTAAGTTAATTAACAGACTAGCGCAATTGGTAAGTGGTTCAGATACAGCAAACGCCTGCAGTTTCTAGTTTGAAAACAAATGCATTAAATGCAATTAAACATTAGTGTTGGACCAAAAATGTTCCAGTCAGAACTACCCAACCAAATGTAATAAATTATGGAAATATCACACACTGTTTATCCGCAACTTCCCACTTCATTCTACAGTTTCACAATTATGTTGTTTTTATTTTTTATTATGAAACAGGCTACATGGCTCATCCCATACCGTTAAAGACTACAGAAACATTTATTCGGCCACTTAAAAAATATATTAGTTGTCAGAACTAAGCCTACATTTCTAGCCGTTTTTTCATAGTAACATGCATAGAAGTTAACCTGTACTATAAAGGTTATTTTGATGGTGATGTTAACAAAGTACATAGACATACATGTTTAAACCATGGTGTAGGATGATAGTCTCTGTAGTGGACTCCCACCATGTGCTGAGAAATCAAGAAACACGATTAGAGTTCATTAATTTATATTCAGAAGTTGCCACCTGGACTTATTAAGTACTTTGTGTGTTATTATAATATGTTGTAAGCAGTCCTTTCTTGCTAGTCCACCTTTCATCCAAGGTGTAGGATATTGGTAGCATTGTAAAGAAGTAGTAAGTGTGTGAAATGAGTCCAATGTGCAACAAATAGTTTTCTCTTGAGCCTCACATGGTTGGTTGTTTTGGATACACATGTATTGAGTGCAAGGAAAAAGATGCAGCTCAATAGCCCTACAAGTCTCATTCATCTCCTGGGGCACGACATTCCTGTCCCTGATGACATTATGCTGAGCTGTGGGCAGCCAGGAGGACCTGCAACTCCTCCCTCCTCTACACCTCCTGGCTCACCCCAAACATCAGTTTGCTACTAGGATCTCACAAACAACCCTAAAAATTCTCCCTGATGTTATCTCTCCTTTGACTCATTCCAAACCTAATTTGTTTACTCTTGATTCTTTCTCTCTAATCCCTTACTACAGGCTCTTCCCTCCTCCATCTCTCCTTTACTCATCCCAGACCTCAACTTACTACTATGATCTCCCAATTAACACTTATGAATTTCTTCCCTTCTCTATCCCTCCATTAAACTATTCAATCCAACTAACCGACTAACATGTCCTTCGCTAAAATTAGCTCATACCTTGGAGTACTAATACTAATACTAATGCTAATACTAATACTATGCTCATATTTCCTTATACTAATCCACCACTAATCCTTTTGGGTTCCAGTAGAGTGCTACTCACCGAAAAGTTCTTTGACTCCTCATCAGGGGTAGTAAACGCTATATTGATACAAATACAATTACAATTGCAAGAGATGGAATCAGATTATGAACTAAAACATGAAGAGAGAGAATGACCGAGAAGGAAACAATGGCAGTGATTAAAAAACCTAAAAGGGTAAAACACATCAATACGGACAAAATATTAAAGTGTGACGGATAGAAAAAGGCAATGAGAAAAGAAGGAGAGGAAAATGGAGAAATAAAACATTGCGGATTTTATAAAATGAATAATTTACATATCTGTTTTCAAAAATGTCACTCGCACTGCAAGTGCATAACAGCGATTCTTTCATTTTATACATACAATAATAAGGCTGCTACCTTACTGACATATCACCAGCCTGCATTATATTTCTGTAACTGTGCCCAATAAAACAAGCATTGGCAAAGCCAATATGGTTTGCCTATGAGAGTTATTTGTGTATGTTTTTAAGTAATTTTGCTTAGCAGCATGGCTGTAGAGCAGCATGAAAGAAAGTAAAACAAGCATTTGTAATGCAAATTGGTCTCTCATTTGTGAGAGTTAGAGGTATTGGAGATGTAATTGACAATGTCTTTTTCCCTTGTGTTATGGATTGGCGTGGAGAAGATATATGTGGTGTGGAGTGGAATTATGTGGGTTGGATTGGAATTGTTAGATGTGAAATTGTGTGGTGTAGAGTGGATTTGTGTAGTGGAATTAAGTGGAATGGTGTTCAGTTGTAACATGTGTATAGTAATTATGTGGCATTGAGTGTACTGGAATTATGTGGAGTGTAATTGTGTGTCATCGAGTGCATCTATGTGGAAAGACATTTTGTGTTGTGGAGTTGAATGTTGTGGATTTTAATTATGTGGTGTTCTATTGAATTTTTTGCATCATATGGAATTCTGTGGAGTGGTTTGGATGTATGTGGTGTGTTTTGTAATTGTGTTGTTGAGTTGAAATATGTGGTTTGTTGTCAAATTATGTGGTGTTGAATGAAAATGTGTAGAGTTGAATTGGATTAATTCACTGCTCAGCAGGCAGCGAGTGGGTTGCTTGTGAAACTGTAAACATATTAAATGCCTCGGCATTAGATAGCTATTGAGTGAGGTAAAAAACCAAGCATGAACATTTATATCACATTAAAGAGTGAAGACACCTGCATCATTGCTTCTGGCCGCGCAGAGTTGGGTTACTCTTATTCCTGAACTTTTCCTCGCTGCATTCTCAATCTGTAATTGCCTTGTTTACCTTTTGAGAAATGAGATGGGGGTTTGATCTCGCTGGGGGCAGTCTTGTTTCTTTTATAATGATGCTGACCCGCCTCAACGCCAATGTGATTGCTTTGTGTGTTTAGGGCTGGTGTGTTTGGGATTGTCATTCGCCACTAGTGACTTAGATCAACTGCCAAAAACAATAAATTACGCTTTCATCCAGAGGGCGTGGAAGACTTGTGATTTTATTATTAATGTACTTCCTGAGAAATGGTCATATTCAAGTGGAATTCTAGTTTTTCTGCACAATGAACCCTAGTCTGCTGGTCTGCTCAGTAGGTTATGTGTTCCCTGCTGATATTACTGTGTGACCTGCCAGGTTGAATTCTAGCAGGACCAGCTCAGCCTTGCATCCAACCAGCATAGATAAAATGAGTAGCATTAAATTGTGTAACACTTGTTATAACAGCGCCTACAGCTGCAAACCTCTGTCATTACGCACTATATAAAACTATTTATCATCATCATTATTATAAACTTCCTAGTCACAGGTTTGATAGTGGCATGGCCAACTGACTGTTTCATAGTTCTAAAATCAGCTAAGTGAGTTGGGTTATGATTACCACTTGTTATTCACAGCGCTATAAACCGTAAACACGTGCAAGCACTGTCAAAATAACTAGCTTCTTATTTGATGGTAAGACCAACAAGTGCACCTAGTAGGTAATTTGCTTGAGATATCACCTGTGCTCTTCTATTTGCAAAATCAAACAGAGAAAAAATGTGTGGGTTTATTTTGCTCACATGGCTATCGGGCAATGGTACAGAAAACAGATGGCGAATAAGAAGGGTAACAGAAACCGCATTCGGGAAGAGTTGGGAGGAGAGGGAAGCCTGCATGACAATAGACTGAGCCAAGAGCCACATCATCACTACTGTGAACAGATTCTAGCTGCAGTGGAGGGTGCGCTATGGAGTGGGGGTTCAGTGTGAAAAAGGTATTGTCTTCCAAAAAAAACAAGGCAAGAGCAGGCCGTTGCCATAAGTCTAGAGGAGCTGAAGACCGTCTGCATTATCGTAAAATTAGCAAAGAGTATAGGGGATAAAGTGGCGCAAAAAGTAATTTTCTTTGATACTCGTTTACCTTGGAGAATTTTTGTAGGGAAGAGAGGAGTACAAAGCCCTTTAAGGTGAACTACACAATGCATCTTACATGGTGGGGTGTGATTTCATAACAGAACACACATTTTCCAACAACTCCACACTATATCTTGGAGAAACAAGGGATCATGTGCGTTAATAGTTACAGCTCTGAAACGACGTACAGTATCAGTTCTCCAGAAGCAGCGAGGCACAGAGCCCCCTCAGTCTAAATCTCTTGATTAACATTCCTATTCATCTTTTGTGCTTCCGGTGACCGGTCTCTCAGGTCTAAACATAAGAGCACTGTTAGAACTGGGGGTCTACAGTTGGCAGAGGTATGCGCCATTGTCCAAGTAGGGATCCTTGCTTCTAGTCAGGGTAAGGGGGATACACACTTTAGATAATGCCTGCTCACCCCATGGTAGCTTGGCATGAGCAGACTGGCTTAACCCAAAGGCAATGTGTAAAGTATTTGTACCCACACTCACAGTAACACAGTGAAAACACCTGAAATGGACATCACACCTGTTTAGAAAAATAAAGTAACTTTATCTAAACCAAACAAGACCAAAACAACAAAAATCCAACCTACATGTATTAAAATACGACTTTAATTATCTCAAAAATAGAACTTGCAGAAAACAAATAGCTCCACCTGGGTCTATTATGACATTGTGACAGGCAATAATTCAAAGAACAGTGCCAAATGCGAGATTCGTGGCATCGGTCACATGGACCCCCAAGCAGCAGTACCTTAGAACAAAGTCTTTGGATGATGTACGGTTTCATGGAGGTGAGGCATCAGAGCCGAGGTTGAGGCCCATTCCCTGGTTGCCGTGAGAGAGGCGAGGCTTCATGTTCATGAGGAGGCGAAGCATTGAGTCCAGGACAGGGGAAGTCAGTTGAGTCGGTGGTGAGGCTTCGGTTCCAGTCAAGCAATGCAAAGTCGAAGACTCGTGAACTCACCCTTGTTGGTTATTGGCTCCGCGATAATGGGACGCAGGCGCTGGTGGTGACGGCCTCAGTGTGAGCGTCGGAAAGACCAATAACTGCAGGCGTCGAAGGGCATCGGAGCTGCAGTGTAGACAGGGCGGTGCATCGCGCACTTCATAGGCGGTGCCCCGGGCCTTGCTGCTGGTTGCGGTGGCGCTGACGGCATCAGTGTTGGTTTTCTTTATGTTGCAGTACCAACCACACAATTCTTAGGGCCCAGGAACTGGAATTGGTGCTCATTTGAATGCAGGAGTCCACACAGGAGTCCAGGTGCTGGTCAGGCAGTTGCAGGTGAAGTCTTGGTGTCCCTGAGACTTCAGAACAGGAGGCTAGCACACATAAATCCAGTTTTTGTCCTTTCCTTGGCAGAAGCAGCAACTGCAGGCCAACCCAGCAAAGTAAACAGCAAAGGGGCAGTACTCCTCCTCACAGCTCTCCAGCTCTTCTTCTAGGCAAAGGTTCCTCCTGAATCCAGAAGTGATATAGTTCTCTGGGGTTTAAGGTTCTCTACTTGTACTCCATTTTGTCTTTGTGACAAGGGTCTCTGAGCCCAGTCTAATCATTTCTGTCCTCTCTGGTGCAGCAGGGCTGCAGGAGGTGGAGACAGCATTGTGCAAAGGAGACACAGCCTATTCAGGTGCAAGGGAAACTCTTCCCACCACTCTAAAGGCAGCCAAGGTCTATTAAGCCCAGCAATGCGTCTCCCAGGAAAGGCAGGACACACCTCAACACCCTCCCTGGGGCTGTCTACAGTGAATGCACATCCCTAGCCCCTGTCACTCCAAAACCAGACAGTCAATGCACAAACCAGCAGAGGCACACAGATGGTTAAACGAGTAAGTGCCTACTTTCTAAAAGTGCAAAAACTGGGTTGGCGAAGTGAGCTAAAGAACGATGATGGATTCAACTCAGATCTGTGACTGGGGTGAGTACCTGAAAAGTTCCAGCGCTCAGTCCATCTTCTTTTTGTGTTTGCGCTACTTTCTAAAAATGGCATTTTCAAACACATAATTTAAAAACCATCCTAACTAAAAGATGTTTTATTAAATTCTGAGTTCAGAGAACTTAAACTCCATTTCTATATCTTGTCCCAATGGAAAGTTATGCTTCTAAGATGTTATAAAGCAACTCCCATGTTAGCCTATGTGACAGATAGCCTTTCAATAGTGAAAAACTAAATTGGCAGTATTTCGCTATCAGGACATGTAAACCACACCAGTACATGTCCTACCGTTCACATACACTGCACCCTGTCCATGGGGGTACCTTGGGCCTACCTGAGGGATGATCCTACATGTAAGAAAAGGGAAGGTTAGGTCCTGGCAAGTGGGTGCACTTGCCAGGTCGACATGGCAGGTACAAATTGCACACAGACACTGCAGTGGCAGGTCTGAGATACCTTTTCAGGGCTACTCCTGTGGGTGGCACAATCAGTGCTGCAGGCCCAATAGTAGCATTTGATTTACAGGCCCTGGGCTCACATAGTGTACTGTTCTAGGGACTTACCAGTAAATCAAATATACCAATCAGGGATAACCAATTGCAATAGCAATTTATACAGGGAGCACTTGCACTTTGACACTGATCAGCAGAGGCAAAGTTCCCAAAGCATATAAGACAGCAAAAACAAAATCCAGCACAGCATCAAAAATACAGGAGGTTGAGGCAAAAAATCAGGGAAAACCACGCCAAGTCTAACAACCATATTGGGAGATCCCCCCACGTGACTCACAATCACTGTCTGTGAAAAAGAAAGGAAGCCTAACCTGCTTGAGCTGAAACATGCCTAATAAACAGAGAAACACGCAGCGGTCAAGATGTGCGTCTGTTTGAAGCCTGCAGTTTATAGTGCAAATGCGTCCAGGCTTAAAGTTGACGTGCCATGCAGAAGAATGCATAAAGTGCAGGGTGCTGCGCTGATCAAGGGGGAAAGATCAGAGGAAGTGCACGTTGCGATGGCCGACCAGGAGGAACCATGAACGCATGTTGGCCAATCCGAAGGAATAATGAGTGAAATCGCCTGGGCGTAAACTAAGTCTCTTTCTATGTGGATACCAAATATTAAGGCCCATGCTTTGCTATAATATGTGGTATCTCCTACTTTTCAAGGTTTACCTTTTAGCAATTGACATGTTGAAATAGTTTTTTATTTAACACCAAATTACAATATCTTTTAGTACTTTTGAAAGTATTTCATAAGCTTTCACATCAAGTTAATTTTGGGGATACCAAATATAATGGCCCATACAGACTACAATATTTAGTATCACCTAGGATTTTGGGTTAAAACATACCAGGATTCAATTGGACATGGTCTTATGTTGGCTCGGTGACCACAGTATTTTTCTGCCAGCTGGCACCCTTCCTTGAGATTTCTAACATCTCTTACTATGGGAATACAAAATATTATGTCCATGCATTGTTGTAATATCTCGTATCCCCAATGTTTCATGAGTCATCTTTTAGCCATTGACCAGTTGAAGTTGCCTTTTATTTGATAGCAGACTACGTTATCTTTTCACATGTTTAATATCATTCTGCAAGATTTTACATCCAGTTCCTTTAGGGATACCAAATATTATGCCTATTTCGCCTATAATATTTGGTATACCCTGTGTTTCTCGGGTTAGAACGTACCAGGATTTAATTAGACATGGTCTGATGTTGGATGGGTGAGCACAGTATTCTATGCCAAATAGCACCCTTTCTTTTGCTTTCCAATATTGTTTACTATGGGGGTACCAAATATTATTGCTTGTGCATTGCAGTAATATCGAGTATCCCCTACGTTTCATGGGCTATCCTTTAGACACTCACCAGTTGAAGTTGCATTTTATTTGTTAGCAGACTACAGTAGCCTTTCACATTTTTTACATCATTCCACAAGATTTCACAACCGGTTCCCTTAGGGGATGCCAAATACATTGGCCTTTACCACCTATAATATTTGGTATCCCCTGTGTTTCTCGGGTTCGAACTTACCATGATTTAATTAGACATTGTCTGATGTTGGATAGGTGATCCCAGTATTTCTATGCCAAACAGCACCCTTTCTTTTGCTTTCCAATATTGTTTACTATGGGGAGACCAAATATTATGTCTCATGCATTGCTGTAATATTGAGTAGCCCCTACATTACATGGGCTACCCTTCAACCATTGACCAGTTGAAGTAGCCATTGATTTGATAGCAGACTACAGTATCTTTTCACATTTTTTAAAAATATCTTTTTATTTCAACAGAGCAGGAATGACAACTTGACATTTGTGAGCATAGTCATAGACCAAAAATTATTACAGCACTGTACAAAGTATGGCTCAGCCCGTCTCAAAACAGTACAGCAATAAAACCTCTCCTTGCTGCAGAATACCATCCTTCTCTGCCTGAATCCTGGAAAATAAAGTTTCTCCCACCGGTGGAGTACATGGATTGCCCCTATAGTCATTCCATTTGGACCAGATTTTCACCCACTTTTTCGGGCACCCTCTCTTAACATAAATAGCTTTTTCTGCCACCATACACCAATCCATGTCTTTTTTCCAATACCAGAGCCTTGGAAGCAAGACTGCACCCCATTGTTGTGCTATGTTGCATTTCACCACCATTAGACCTAACGTAGCCCATGTTTGCTCTGCTCGCCCCAGATTGGAGTCCTCCCACACATTTAGGAGGCACCATTTGGGCGAAGGTGCAAGTTCCTCCCCCACCACCTCCGATATGCAAGATATTATTGCCTGCCAATAAATCTGGATCTCTCGACAGGCCCAGAGTATGTGGTACAAAGACCCTACCTTGCCACAGCTCCTGTTACAAAGATCGTCAGTCCTGCGTCCCATCTTTACTAGGGTAGTGCATGATTTGTAAGTTCTATGTAGGATTTTTAACTGGGCTAGTCGAAAAATGGCCCTAATGGCCACCTCTCTTGGGGAGGCCAGTGCCTCAGGCCAGTCCTCATCCTGCAAGTCCATTATGTCATGAGACCATCGTTCTTTTAGTGTTCCAAGAGTATCAGGAAGATTATTGATCAGCTTGCGATATGTGAGTGAAATTGCCTTACGCGTCAGATGTTCTTCAAGCAGTCTACACTCGAGGGGGGATGACTCTGGAAGCTCCGATCCCCTGGACACCGCTGCTTGTATGACATGTCTAATTTGGAGGTAGTGAAAGTAATCGGTTTTGGCAAAATCGTAAGTCTTTTGCAATTGCTCAAAAGGTAGGATTTTACTCCCCATAAGCAAGTCCCCCCAACTTCGAAATTCCTATTCGATCCCATTTACTAAAACTTTGTCTAAGTTTCCATGCACCTAGGGGCCGATTCCGATCTGGGTCGGAAAGCTCTCCGACCGATCCGGATCCGGATTGTTTTCTGACCGAACTGGGCCCCTGCAGTCCGACCGAACGAGTACGATGCGGCCGTATGCTGCCCGACTCAGTTCGGTCGGACTCCCATTGAAGTCAATGGGAGCCGGTCATACGACGTGTACATGGGCTCCCATTGACTCAATGGGTACGTTGCGCACAAGGGGGCCCCATGTAGTGGGTACGCGTTGGTGCCATCCGCACCGTACACGCATGTATAGGGGGGACCCATGGGTCCCCCCTGTGTCCGACTCGTACGGCTACGGGTGAAGGGGGGTCCGGCACGGACCCCCGAAGTCTGCGTCCGGGTGCTTTTTTGTGTTGGAGGCTCCGACTCGATCCGGCTGTCCGGATCGTGCATCGTATTGGCTCGGTCGTAAAACGTCTCCATTGCGCGCCACGGATCGAGTGCGAACGAGTCGGACGGAGCGGTTCGGACCTGGAAACGAGTCGGTCGGCGATTTCGCATTCACTCGCATCGTACTTGCTCGCTCGGACGACTGTACGAATCGGTCGGAAACACAGCCTCCGACTCGGATCCGGTAAAGCCGAATCCGATTCGGAGCCCTACTGACCGAGATCGGAATCGACCCCCTAGTTGTTGGGACTCCCAGAGCGGGGTGGGCCTGGTAAGTTTATTTTTCCATTCCCAGCTTGGCCAATGCGAAATGCCATTGTCGGACTGTGACCGCCATGGGACCTTCAATAGAGAGGCGGTGCGGAACTGTATATAATGCATGGAGGTAGCCTCCTGGCTGCATCACTAATCTATAATGTTCAAAACAACTGCTCTTGGCAAGTAATTCACCAAACTATAGATATGCTTTTATACAACAATCATACCATACCACTTCATCAATCTAAGGAAAGAGAAACCAAAGAATGTGTATATGTATAACAAATTTCAATTAAAATTGCATAAAAGACATCATCGATTTCATCAGTAATAGAAGTTAATAAAAAAAACAACATACAATAATTTTGTGTTAAAAAACCTCAAAGAGAGATAACAAACAACAGACATTTTTTTGTCATTTACAGTGGTTATTTCGAGAGAATCAGAAATAGTACTGGCAACATTTGATTTTTTAGACAATATTGTGTTCCTCGAATATAACCCCACACAGGTAAGCGTTGACGCGTATCGGTGGTGTGAAAGATGAATAAAACCACCTTCTTCAGGACAATGCATAAACTACCCCTCTTTTATTTATGTACAACCTATAAAATTTATGATGACTCTCACTAAACCGGGCTGTTCATATTTGCATGTTTGATGAATAGGCCCTTTTTTTTCTTAAAACCTGTGAGAGTGTAGCTCCAAATCTGATATTTCTGCCTCCCTTTCAAACAATTAGGGAATGGACAGGCAATCCTTCATTACAACCCCTGTTTCTTAGAACTGTGGAAGCTGGAATTATCCAAACTTCACCTCCTCCGGCATAGAGCAGTTAAAATCTGGTCATTAGGTACTGCTGTATAGTCAGTCCAATAGATGATTGCTACCCTTTTGTTTGGGTGCGGGATGCACAGGCGTAATCTTCGTTAAAAATGCAAAAGGAAGTTCGCAATAGAACATGAGGCTCGATGCATACCCTAGAAAAGCTGTACTGTGGCGCCGGCAGTCTCCGTGTGTAAATAAACGCTACTCTATCCATTGTATAAGCTGGCTCTGTCAGTAGCTGATGCACCCATTGATTGACCGTTGCCAGTTGAGCTGCCCTGTAGTATGTTTGAATGTGCGGCAGTGCTATTCCGCCGTCATACCAGCTACTCTCAGTTTACCTAGGGTGATCTTTGGGGGACCCCTCTCCCACAGCAACGTACGAACCAAGCTATCAATAGTATTGAAATATGTGTCTGGAGCTGGGAAGGGATTATTTTGAAGAACATACAAAAAACGTGGCAGCGATAGATGCCGCTTTGAGGCGGTCCAGAAGGGGCTGCAAATTCCGAGCCGCATAGACCACGGGGTCTCCAGTAATAAAAATCCCCAAGTATCTAAAGCCCTCCGAGGTCACTTGGGCCTCGCTATCTGCTGGCAAAGTTGGCCCAGGTCCGCTAAGAACATAGACCACTGACTTTGCCCAGTTGATAGTGCATCCGGAAAACCTTCAGAACGTGGCAAAAATATTTATTATTCTTGTTATCGAGGCTCTGGGGGATGCTACATACAGGAGGACATCGTCTGCATAGAGCCTCCCAGTCTTCTGATCACCAAAAGCCACGAATTATTGGATCCCTGCGGATCCATGCCGCCACCGGCTCCAACATTAGTGCAAAAATAAGTGGGGCTAGGGGACAATCTTGTCTCGTCCCTCGATGTAAACAGAATATGCAGGATCTTACCCCATTTACCATCACTTGCGCTCAGGGGTCTGTGTATAGAAGTCCCAGCCATGAAAGGAATCGGGGCCCAACCCCATGTGCTTGAACACTGCCATCATGTAGGGCCACTCAATCGTATCAAAGGCGATGCGCGCATCTAGGGACAGCACCGCTGCATCCACCCTAATCTAATGTGCGCGTCCCATTACTTCATGAAGGCGTCGGAGGTTTAGGGCCATGTTACGCCCAGGCATGAATCCGGACTGATCCGGATGGACCAGGGCCCAAAGTAAGGGTAAAAGCCGCTGGGCCAGCAGCTTCACTAGGATTTTTGCTTCTGCGTTTAGTAAAGAAATAGGGCTGTATGAGCCACATTGGTCCCTGGGTTTTCCCTCTTTGTGTATCACAACTATCGTCCCTAACCTCTGATCTGATGGCCGTGTTCCTATGTCTCTACTTTCTTGCTAGCAGATGGGGTGCGGTTCCCTGCGCTGTAAGTTTGTAAAGTTCTATTGGGATGCCATTTGGTCCCATAGCCTTGCCCGGTTTCAAGGCTCCTATGGCTTGAGCTACTTCAGTCACCATTAAGTTTTCTTCTAACTGCTGACTTTCCTCTGCGGGTAAGATTGGGAGCCTAATATCTTTCAGGAACTCCAAGGATTCCTGTTCTGTATATTGTGCTTTGGTGGAGTAGACTGCCGCATAATAATATGCAAAGGTCTCGGCAATCTCTCTCGGATCTTAAATCGTTTCGCCAGTTTGGGCAACAACCGACAGAACCCATCTGTCCGTCCTTTGGCGCTGGTCTACCAGGATTTAATTAGAGATGGTCTTAATGTTGGACGGGTGAACACAATATTTCTATGCCAAATAGCACCCTTCCTTTTTGCTTTCCAACATTGGTTACTATAGGGATACCAAATATTATGGCTCAGATATTGCTGTAATAGCTCATATCCCCTACGCTTCATGGGCTACCTTTTAGAAATTAGCCAGTTGAAGTTGCCTTTTATTTGTTAGCAGACTACAGTAGCTTTTCACATTTTATACATCATTCCACAAGATTTTACAACCGGTTCCCTTAGAGGATATCAAATAAAATGGCCTTTACCGACTATAATATTTGTTATCACCTGTGTTTCTTGGGTTAGAACTTACCAGTATTCAATTTGACATCGTCTTACGTTTGATGGGTGAGCACAGTATTTCTATGCCAACTAGCATCCTACCTTTTGCTTTCCAACATCGTTTATTTGGGGATACCAAATATTATGGCTCACGTATTGCTGTAATATCTCGTATCCCTACGTTTGATGAGTTACTCTTTAGCTATTGACCAGTTGAAGTAACCATTTATTTGAAAGCAGACTACAGTATCTTTTCATATGTTTTACATCATTCCACAACATTTAACATCTGGTTCCCTTTGGGGATACCATATGCATTGGCCTATACCGGCTACAATATTTGGTATCCCTTGTGTTTCTCGGGATAGAAGTTACCAGGATTTAATTAGACATGGTCTGATGTTGGATGGGTGAGCACAGTATTTCTATGCCGAAGAGCACTCTTTCTTTTGCTTTCCAATATCCTTTACTATAAGGGTATACCAAATATTATGGCTCACGCATTGCTGTAATATCGAGTTTCACCTTCATTTCATGGGCTACCCTTTAGACATTCACCAGTTGAAGTTGCCTTTTATTTATTAGCAGACTACAGTATCTTTTCACATTTTTTACATAATTCCACAAGATTTTACATCCAGTTGCCTTATATGACCTCTACCGCCTATAACATTTGGTCAATTTAATTTGACATGGTCTAATGTTGGATGGGTGAGCACAGTATTGATCTGCCAACTGGCACCCTTCGTTGAGTTTTCCAACACCTTTTACTATGGGGATACCATATATTTCAGCTCACGCGTTGCTGTAATATCTTGTATCCCCTACTTTTCAAGGGTTACCATTTAGCCATTGACCAACTGCAGTTGCCTTTCATTTGATACCGGATTGAAGTCTCTTTTTACAGTTTTGATTTCATTCCACAATCTTTCACATCCGGCTCCTTTGGGGCATACGAAATATAGTGGCCCATACGAACTATACTCTATGGTACCTCTAGGTTTCTAGGGTTACAACTTACCAGGATTCAATTGGACATGGTCTGATGTTGGCTTGATGAGCACAGTATTTTTCTGCCAACTGGCACCATTCCTCGAGTTTTCTAGCATCTCTTACTATGGGGATACCAAATATTATGGTTTACGCAAGGCTGTAATATCGCGTCTCCCACTTTTCATGGGTTATCCTTAAGCTATTGACAGAAAAGTTACTTACCTTTGGTAAAGCCTTATCTGGTAGAGACATGATCTAGCTGCAGATTCCTTACCCTTGAACTTCCAGGCGTCAGGCTGGATCTAGAAGATTTTTCTTAGCAGTACCCCTGCGTGTCGGTAGGTGGCGTTGTTCAACTCTGCGTGACATTGTCGGCATCATGTTCATCGTCATGTACGCATCGTCAATATAACCGCCACTCCGTTGCGCTGACGTCAGTACTTTTCACGACTTTCACCGTCAGAAGCACTGAGCCATGAAGTGATTGACCATGGTGTGTTTAAAAAAAAGCTAGGGCCCTGAAGGGGATAAGCCCTGACACTAAAAACAATTCCGCAATGCGGGGAGGATGGGTGGATCAGTAAGGAATCTACAGCTAGATCATGTCCCTACCAGATAAGGTGTTACCAAAGGTAAATAACTTGTCCATCCGATAGAGACATCTAGCCACAGAATCCTTACTTTTGAACATATAACCAAGTAAGACCTTCCCCGGAGGAGGGACTGCGGAAAAGTTTTAGACTAGAAAATCCTACAGGACAGAGCGGCCAAACAGGCCTTCTGTGCAAACCTGAGAATCTAGGCAGTACTGCCTGGCAAATGTGTGCAGAGACGCCCACAGGTCAGCTTGACAGATATTATCGATTGGAACCCCACGCTGAAGCTCTGTGGTGGCTGCCTTTGCTCTGGTTGAATGAGCCCTAAGGTCCTCAGGAGGCTACTTCTGAGCCAAGGCGTTACAGATTTTTATACAGAGGATGACCCAATGGGAGATGGTCCTCTTTTGAACCGCACGCCCCTTATTTGCCCCACATATCCTACAAAGAGTTGGTCTTCCACCCGGAATTCTTTAGTGCGATCGAGATAGAATGATAATGCCCTTTTTGGGTTCAGAAGGTGAAGACGCTCCTCTTCCTTGGAAGGATGTGGAGATGCATAGAAAGTGGGCAGGGTATCTGACTGTCCCAGATGAAAGGGAGTTACAACCGTGGGCAAAAAGGATGCCTTAGTTCTCAGTACCAGCTTTTCAGGAAAAACTGTCAGGTAAGGATTCTGTGATGACTGTGCCTGCAGTTTGCTCACCCTCCAGGCAGAGATAATTGCCACCAAGAAAGCTTTATTATGGTGAGCAACCGTAGAGGACAGTTGTTCATCGGCTCAAACGGTGTTCACATCAAGAAGGTGAGAACCAAATTAAGGTCCCATTGTGGCATAAGAAAGGGAGAATGGGAAAACAAGTGGGTTAACCCCTTCAAAAAGTTATGCACCAGAGGGGACTTGAAAAGTGAAGGCTGATCTGGTAGCCGAAAAAAAGCTGAGAGGGCCGAAAGATAGCCATTCAGAGTGCCCAAGGCAGAACCCTGCTGGGCCAAGGAAAGAATAAACAAAAGAATATCTGCCAGAGAGGAAGACAAGGGGTCAATGGACCTTTCTGTACAATATTTACAAAATTTGTTCCATCGGCAGGCGTATACCGATTTCGTGGAAGGACGCCTGGCTGTCAAAATAACCTCACAGACTTCGGGAGGGAGGTCAAAAGCTGTCAACTGTCGCCGCTAAATCCCCAAGCAAGGAGGCGGAGAGTAGACAGGTGTGGGTAAAGGACCTTCCCCTGCTGCTGCGACAGAAGATCCTCCCGAAGGGCAGCCTGATCGGAGGATCAATACTATGTCTAGAAGCTCGGGATACCAAACTCCCTGTGCCCAGTCTGGAGCCACAAGAATAACTTGTGCCCAGTCACTCCTGATCACCTTGAACACTCTGGGCAGGAGTGGTATGGGTGGAAAGGCGTATAGGAGGCCTGAGCTCCACTCGCGGCGAAAAGCGTCGCCGAGCGAGAGCCGCCTTGGAAATTCCAATGTGTAAAACTGCTGGCATTGCGCGTTCTCTTTGGAGGTGAACAGATCTAACCAAGGCTCTCACCACTGCTGAAAGAGACCTAGTACCACCTCCGGATGGAGACACCACTCGTGATCCGCAAGGCACCTTCAGCTGAACTCGTCGGCCCTGGTGTTCAGAGAACCGGCCAGATGTTGATCCACCAGGGAAATGTTCTGTTGTTGTAGCCAAGTCCAAAGACACAGGGCCTCTTGACAAAGCATCCACGACCTCACTCCGCCCTGTTTGTTGCAGTACCACATGGCGGTAGTGTTGTCTGTGAACACCCGTATCAGCCTTCCCTTTATGGATGGTAAAAAGGCTTTCAGTGCCAGTCGGATTGCCCAAAGCTCCAACAGATTGATATGGAGCTTGGCTTCTGCTGGAGACCAGAGTCCTCTGATCTCCACATCTCCCAGATGGCCACCCCATCCCAGAAGGGACACATCCATCACTACTGTAAGGTCTGGGTGGGGAAGGGAGAGGGGTCTGCCCTCGATCTAATCGCGGTCTGTTAGCCTCCACTACAGGTCTTACACAGTGTCCTCCGAAATCTGAACCAGGTCGGTGAGATTTCCTTGATGCTGTGCCCATTGGAACTTCAGGTCCCACTACAGAGCCTGCATTTGCCACCGTGCATGGTTCACCAGCAGGATGCAGGAGGCCATGAGGCCCAACAGCCTCAGAGTCATTCTCACCAAAATCCAGGATAGAGGCTGAAACATTGGTATTATAGCCTGAATATCCTGGACTCGCCATTCGGGAGGATAAACCCGAAACTGCACCGTGTCCAGAACCGCTCCAATGAAAGGGTGCATCTGAGAGGGAGTCAGGCGTGACTTTGGCATGTTGATAGTGAACTTCAGCGATTGCAGGAGGTTCGACGTAGTCTGGAGGTGGGAGGCGACTGTTTGGGATGAGCCCGCATTCAACAACCAGTCGTCTAGTTAGGGGAAGACTGGAACCCCTTATCTCCGCAGATGGGCTGCAACCACCACCATCACCTTTGTGAACACCCGAGAGGCACTGGTGAGGCGAAGGGGAGCACTGCAAATTGAAAGTGCTCATGGCCCAACGTAAACTGCAGGTAACGACGATGGGCAGGCAGGACGGGGATATGAAAATAGCCATCCTGCAAGTCCAGCGCTACCATCCAGTCTCCTGGGACCAAGGCAGACAGGACCTGAGCAAGGGTGAGCATCTTAAACTTCTCCTTTTGAAGAAGTAGTTGAGGGCTCTGAGGTCTAGATAGGACGAAGGCCTCTGTCCTTCTTTGGGACCAGAAAATAGAGGGAATAACAACCACAGCCTACTTCTGGCCCGGGAACCCTCTCTATAGCTCCCTTGGCCAAGAGAGTTTTTTTTTGTTTCGTATTTGTTTATTTTGCATCACAAGGGTAATGAATACAAGACAATAAGACCATGACACATCAGTACAACAACTTCTATAGAACTGAGTACATCATTGCGTACAGGGTTATTCACTGTAGAAGAGGGGGGTATAAGTGGAGGTGTGGAGGGAGAGGGGAGGATAGAGAGAGGAGCGGGGGAGGGCGGGAGATCGGGGTGGGGTAGAGAGTAAGTCAATTTGTGCACACAATAGTATCTTCAATGGTTATATTAGTGTGGTGACAACAATAACAATACAGCAGCTCATGATGGTCCATAGGTGATAGGTATACGGTGGGGAGACTACATGTTGCAGGAGCATTTGCCAGGATATGGTATGCAATAGAGCCTGTGGTATGGGTACAATGGTGCATGTACAGAATAGAAAATAGAGAAAAAGGGGAGAGGGATCCTTGTGTTAGCAGGGGTCGATCATCGTTATGGAACAGGTAGAGGGGGTGGGTAGGAGTGAGGGTGATAAGTGGACGAGGTCAGGCAGACCCTGGTCTTATTTGGGTGTGGGGGGAGCAACAATTATTGGGTGGTATCGTTGGTAGAAAAGAGAAGAGGGTGGGCACGTAATGTTGTGCAGGATGGGGGATGCAGGGGATAGGTTGTGTCTGAGTCTCAGGGTGTGCGGGGTATTGGTACAAAACCAAGAGGGGGCAGGGTAGTCTGCAGTCCCACATGTAATGGTTGCATGCCAGCATGCTGGGATGGGATAGTGGTAATCAGCTCTAGATGGAAGGGGGGCATTGTGTGAAGGGGTGCCTGCCTATGTGTCCATATGTCCCCAAGAAGTCTGGGGGAGGCGGGTGTAGAGGGGGGAGGGTGAAAGAAAGTGTAGAAAACAGAAGTAATAGCAAGAGGAGAGGAAGAGAAGGAGAAGGGGGAATAGGGAGGGGGAGGGGGAATAGGGAGGGAGAGGGGGCAGGGAGGGTAGAGGACATAGGGAAGAGAGTACCTATAGGACAAGGTGGCATTTATGGTGGGGGGAATGGGCGCTTCTTCTAGTTATGGTTATCGAACTGACAGATGGAGTCGGGCTGGGTGGAGCTGCAGAGTCTTAGTACGTGGCCTCTCTGAGAAAGGGGGCCCACCTCTGTGTATATACCTCTGTCTGGTCTTGCAGGCTGTATATAACACATTCGTATGACGCTGTTTGGATCATTGGCGCCATCCATTCCTCTTGGGAGGGAGGGTCAGGCGATCTACATTTCCTTAAGATGCAGAGTTTAGCTGTGGACAGTGCTTTATGAAGAAGGTGACGTTGTGATCGTGTGACATCCGGGTTGGTGCCGGTGTCATGCAGGAGGATAACTGGGGGTTGGAGACGTGGGCAGAGGGGTATCACCACTCCCAGGGTGGTCCCCACAAAGGACCAAAAGGATTGGACAGAGGGACACTCGCATAGTATATGGGAGAGATCACATTGCACGCCTGGGCACCTCCAGCATTTGGAATGTGGTAGCAGGACAGCCCTGTTCAGTTTCAATGGGGTCCAGTCCCAGTCGTGTAGAGTTTTAAAGAGAGACAATTGTAATCAGTCTTCCTGAGTTCCTATGTCTAGGGCTTCTACTATATCTGTCCAATCTTCCGCCGCAACTGTGTGTTATTTGGCATGGAGACTGTGTAGGTGGGGGTGCGAGAACAAGTGATTGATTAGGATACCATAGAGTCCTGACACGACAACTTTGTGTCTGCCCCAGATCGACAGATATTCCACCACCGGGGAGGATGGTAGGGCCCAAGGTCGGTGGCCAAGGCAACTGCAGGTATCTCCAGGCCTGCTGTGGGGGTAACCCGAATTTCATTTGCAGTTGAGTGAAGGGTTTTAGATCGCCATTGAGGATAACCTGATGAAAGGAATGTATGTTCAGGGATTTCCATATGGGCCAATGGAGTGTCTTTTTGTCAATTCTAATGCTAACATTGCCCCAGATCAGCGCCTTGGCATGTAAACAGTGGCTGGTGCCTAAGAGGCGGTGTGCGCGGTGCCATGCCTTGTGTGTGGCCTGTAACACTGGGTGTAGGACTGGTTAGTGCATGATGGTATCCCCGGATAAGAGGCCAATCCTTCGCCCTGATTGAGGAGTGATCTTTCCGTTGTCACCCACGGGGGGTCTGCTGTTTCCGGGTGGAGATAGGCGAGTTGGGAAAGATGTAGGACCAATGTGTAGTGCTCTCCCAATGGTAAGCCCAGTCTGCCACAAGAGCGGCGGGCCATGAGCTTAGGTGCAGCCAGACGGGGGCAGGTAGTACCCCAGACAAAGGCCCGTATTCTCGCATTGATAGTACATAAAGTTGACAGGGGTATCACCATGGGCAGCATACCTAGGACATACGTGAAGCGTGGAAGAGTGACCATGCGCACACAGCCTGTACCCTGCCCCACATGGAGAATCCTAGTAGGGACCATTTATCAAAGTCTATTTTCATTTGTGCTATTAGGAGTGTGAGGTTATCTACGACCATTCCCTCCAGGCCTTTGTTGACTAGCACTCCGAGGTATTTAAGCCGAGGGGACTTCCACAGGAAAGGGTATCCCTATATCGCGGCCTTCATGGTTCCTGAGGAGAGCGGGAGGGCCTCGCTTTTATCCCAGTTTACCTTATAGCCCGACAGTGTCGCAAAGTCTTCTATGAGTTCCAATAGTGCTGGGAGGGAGCGTGGTAGTTCTCTGAGGGTGAGTAGTATGTCATCTGTGTACAAATATATTTTAGAGAGGCCAGCCGCTATGGGGATGCCTGTTACTCTTGACGAGTGACGAATGACAGAGGCCAGGGTTTCCCTGGCCAGGAGAAAAAGTAGGGAAGAGAGTGGGCATCCCTGACATGTGCCTCTCCGTATCCTAAAAGTATCCAACAGAAACTCTCCGCAGTTGACCTGGGCCTCAGGGCAGTCGTATAGTAAGTGGACCTTGGAGATGAATATGTCGCCGAGCTTGAAGCGTTTCATAGTGGCGAAAAGGTAATTCCAATCTATGCAGTCGAATGCCTTTTCCGCGTCAAGGGAGAGGGCTACCGCATCTTCTGGCAGAACTTTTGCTGTCCATAGGGTATGGGCAAGTATGCGGAGATGGTGTCTAGAAGATTGCCATGGAACAAAACCAACCTGCTCATGATGGATGAGAGAAGGGATGACTTTCTATAGGCGTGCAGCGAGGACACTGGCCAATATTTTAATATCTCCATTTAGAAGTGAAAAAGGGTGGTAATTGCCACATAAGAGAGGATCCCTCCCCGGTTTAGGCAAGACCGCAATAACTGCCCTGTTGGAGATAGGACCCAGGGAAGCAGTTCTGTCGGCTTCCTGTAGGGCCACATGTAGGGTGTCTAGTGCTTCCTCCCCAGTCCACTTGTTAATACTCAGCAGAGAAGCCGTCTTTGCCTGGGGCTTTATGATAGGGCAGATTGGCAATGGCTGCCTGTATTTCTTCCCTACTGATGTCACCTCAAAAGAGTTCTCTGCCTATGTCCGATAGGCGGGGGAGGGCAATCCCTTGAGGTATGTGAAGATCCGCTCCGATGGGGCCGCTGCCTCTGGTGTGTACAGATGCATGTAAAAGGATATCAGGTGTGTGCGACCAGGGGTAGTGGGGGGTTCGTCGATGGGTGGGGTTGGGGTATGGCAGAAAACAACCGAGGTTGGAGGGGGGTAGGGATGGGTGGTGGGTAGGTTGTCGCTCTACTCTTGTCGGAGAGCGTGGGTCTGTTTACTGCGGGTCTCGGCTTGCGGTTCGATCGGGTCGGGTGGGGACTAGTTCAGGCAGTAGTGACTGCCGTGCTGCCTGTGCCAAGGAGGAGTGATGGGAGGCTTAGAATTGGGGTTATCTCTTCATGGAGACGGCATAGTGGATGGCGGTCCAAAGCAGAGCCCGTCGGGCCAACAGCAATGAAGAGGGAGGTTGAGTGAGGGCAGAGGGAGCCTTAAATGCCTGACATGGACCCATGGTTCAAATAGTGTTGGGGAGGAGTGGGTGTCGCAACCATACCCGGGGTCCCAGAGAAGGTCAAGCATTTTGGAGGAGAGGAGGGGACCGCCCATGATCCCCAACCCACAAGGAGCATCCTGTAATCAGCAACGGCGAGGTGGGGTTTGTCGTTTGGGGCTGGGGAGAAAGGAGGAGGGCAGCAGGGTGCCATGTCCCTGGGATAGATCCTACGAAGTGGGATGTGGCAGTGTGTGATCTGGCACTGAGCCATTCCCTAAGGCCTTGCACGGCACAAGCTGCCCCTCATCATACAATATACAGCATAAAGCGGGGTAAGAAGGAGGAGAACATGGCGGCCGGCTAGGTAGCTCGGTCGGGAGCTCCGCCAAAATGAGGTCATAACGGAAAGTAAGCGCCCTGAAGTTCATGGAAAACGACAAAACGGATTATGCGGGAACAAAGGATTTGAATGTCTCGCCGAGGTCTAAATACTCACCCGGGTTTAGTCCGAAAGCGATTGTAGGTGAAAAGCTCCAAAACGGATCCAAGCTGGAGGCGGGGCCCGGAGTGATACTCGGCGCGAAGCCCAACGGTCTGCGGAAGGAGAGCGAGGGGAGCGAGTGGAGAAGAGGTGTTTGGGCAGAGGCAGTATTTAGACAGTTAGCTCGTCGGAGAGTTTTGATTAAAACAGGTTTTAGAGGCCCACCCAGCAGTTGTTCCTTTTTCAGCGTGGGAGTTGAACACAACGAGTTTTGCATTAAGATCAGCAATGAGGAGGAGAACAAACGGAGGATAAAACGGAGGTACAGTGTGTGGGATTGCATGAATCTGGTCAGAAGGCGGGGAAGGGGCGAACTGGGGGGGTTTTCAGCAGTGAATCCGACAATTAACTCTTTTCAGGATAACCCTCTCCAGGGTAGTACACCAATAAACCCCCTACCGCAAATTTTGGCGCCAGTTGTAGGGTTAGAGCCAAAAGAAGGTATAGAGGACTCCACAAAAAATAAGCAGGCTACAAGACAGGCCACAAAAAACCACATTCAAGAAACAAGCTACGCCTTACGGAACAGAAGCCTAGCCGCAGTTTCCTTAGAAAGTATAGAGCATACTGAAACGGGGGGGCAATAATAGCCACTCCAGATACTAATAAAACAAAACACACCAGTAAGAAACAAAAGGCACATAAAACAAAGAGAGGAGCTTCAGTGGTGGCATCAACTAGAGCTATAAAGGCAGCCAAAAGCGAGCAATCTAAGAAGGGAGTCAACCCAAAAATAACGCCCTCTCTTCGTACCTTCTTTAAAGTGCAAGAAAAACCGGTAGACGAGAATATACCACCAAAAGAAGATAATTCGAACAGTTTATATATAAGATGCAAAAAATAACATCTCCCTCTAAAATTGGAATAGTGGAATCTCCAAACCGCTATCAAATATTGATGACAAAGGGCAGCGAAGATGAATGTCTTTCAGATGCAGAAGAACCCCTGCAGTTAGATAAAAACTTAAATCATGATAAGGCTGTTAATTACCAAGGGGAGAATTCGGAACCACTTCTACAGGGAGAGATAGGCACAGCCTCATTGTTGAAAGAAATGAAAGCGGGCTTTACCAAGTCGGAAAGAAACCAAGAAACAATACAAGCGTCTTGCGAAGCATTAGAGTCAAAAGTTAATGCCTTGATTGATCGGGTATCAGAAATGGAAAACACTATGGAAAAAACAAGGGAAGAAGTGAAAAAATGTCAGGTTGACATCAGCAAGTTAAGAACCAGCGAGAAAGAACTTGGGGATAAGGTTGAAATTTTAGAGAATAATTCTCGGAGAAACAACTTACGTATTTTAAACATTCCAGAAGGCTTAGAGGGACAGAATATAAAAACGTCTTGGTATCTATGTTAAAGGAATATTTCCCGGAATTAGATGGGAAAGCACTGGATGAAGATATTCAAAGAGTGTATAGAGATCCCTTCAAATGAAACGCACAAGGGAGAAACCCCCGGAAAATACTCATACATTTTAGAACTTATTCTCTTAAAGAAAACATATTAACTATGCATTGAAAGCAGGTACCATCACCACAAATGACTACAATTTCAAAATTAGATCTGATGTTTCTAAAACTACATTAGATAGAAAATGGGCGCTTGGGTCCTATATGCAAGAACTGAGATCTTTTGGAGCAACTGTCCAGATGAAGTTCCCAGCACTACTGAGAATCATGTGGGATAACAAAACATACAATATTAAAGATCCAAATGAAGTCGAGGCTTTACTTGAACAAATTAAGGCAACAAAATAGGGGCCAGTTATCTTAAATGGACGACCTCATGAAGATGGAGCTCAAATAGGGCAATAATATTTGTCCAAAGACAGAAGGGAGGGTTCTCCAGGGGTGGGTGAAGGGTGTGAGGTTATGTTATTTATTTTTTTCGAGCACAATTTTTGGGTGGGGAGCATCAGGGGAAAACATCCAAAAAAATAACTGTCCGATATGCAAGACACAGAGAAGACAAGGTCCTGAAAGAGGTATTATTCACTTAATACGATTAAAGCCTGGGGAGAGAATGAGAAAGAAAACGAGTAGAAAGTATAGATGGTGACATCAGAGGGTAAAATAAAAATAATAACCTGGAATGTAAATGGTCTGAGGGTGACGAGAAGACGACAACATTTTTTTGAATACCTGAAATTACTTAATTGCGACCTTATAATACTACAGGAAACCCACCTGTTAAAACCAGAGTGGCTTGAAATTATAAAACATGAAAAATGGGTGGAAAAATCTATCTCTACAAATCAGTCCTGTTGCATTAAAGGAGTTGCAATAATTGTTAAAAAATCCTCACAGATAAATATCTTAGAAGAGTTTGCTGATCCAAAAGGCAGATGGGCAGCAGCTAAGATTAACTTAGAGGGGAAACTTCTCCTTGTAGTTGGATATTATGGTCCAAATACGGACGACCCAGCCCCCTTACAGTCTTCATATGCCCAGCTAATTAATATATCTACCCCAATTATTATAGGGGAGACTTCAATCTACTATTAGATCCAATAAAAGACAGACATCGCCTGGGAGCGTATCGAACCTTCCTAAAATGCGGGAGTGGATCAATAGGTTTAAAGAGGACTTGGGATTAGTAGACATTTGGAAGAGTAAAGGGGATCAAAATAATAGATTTACACATAAAAATCAAAAGTACGGTCACTCATCAAGAATAGATTTTTTTTTGTTAGACAAATTATTAAGTAAACATGTTATAAAAGTAAACCATGTACCAGCTTATCTATCAGACCACTCTCTAGTCCAACTCGAATTAAACCAAAGCTGAAAACAGGGTGAGGTCAGGTGAACTTTAGACCGCACACACTTATTAGATGAACAAATCGTAGAGAAACTGAAAGTCACAACGGAGGAATATTTTCAAATTAATGCTAATGGCGAGATATCTTGGCAAGGAGTATGGGACGCATATAAAACCGTAGTTAGAGGAGTTCTGATTGGAATGGCTGCAGAAAGAAATAAGGAAATTAGACACAAAATAACTCAACTAGAATCAGACATATTAGATCAACATAGGAGTTATGAAGCAGCAACCTCTGAAATAGAACAAGACAGAGCAAAAGAGGAAATTTCTAATAAGAAAGCTGAATTGTCTAGCTATTTGGAGGGAAGGATAACGAAAAGATGGGAAGCCAGTCAATTGTCAAATTATGAATATGGTGAAAATAGCGGTAAACTTTTAGCGTGGAAAACTAAAACGGATAACAACAGGAATAAAATAATGGCAATACATAGCGACTTGGCAAATGCGAAGGTAGAGAGCAGGATTGAAATAGAAGAGGCTTTTGAAGATTTTTTTCAAGCACTGTATAATGAGGATCATACACCCTCAGTTTACGTGGTAGATTCATACTTGAGGGAATCTAAGACACCAATCTTGGGAGATGAGCTTAGTGAAGCATTAAATGCAGAAATTACCGTTGAAGAAGTATTAGAGGTTTTAAAAAAATCCAAAAAAGGGAAAGCTATCCCAATGGAACTGTATGTAGCGTTAAAAGAATCGTTAATTCCTAGATTAACGGCCCTCTTTAATAATATTTACCTGGAAGGTTTTGAACTCCCTAAATCCTGGAATGATGCCACCATTAGCCTAATTTTAAAACCAGGAAAAGATCCCCTCAGATGTGAGTCATACAGGCCCATTTCCCTCCTCAACTGTGATTATAACATTTTTACACAAATATTAGCAGCACGGATAGGAAATATTACTAGTAAACCTATACATATAGATCAAAAAGTGTTCATAAGAGGGAGGCAACTACATGATCTTACCCATCAACTAATCCGTGCTATAGATATAGCTATTGAAGGGAAGTTACCACTAGCAGTTCTTACTTTCGATGCTGCTAAAGCATTTGATCGTGTAAATTGGGTATACTTGCAGGAAGCTATAAAATATTACGGCTTAGGAGTGAACTTTTAAGAACAATAAGAAATATATATACTGCGCCAGCTGCAAAAGTGCTTATAAATGGTAGCTTATCAAAACGAATTCAGATTAAAAGAGGAACGAGACAGGGTTGCCCCCTGGCTCCTCACCTTTTTAATTTGTATATAGAACCACTAGCCAATATGATAAGGAGATTCGAGGAAATTACCCCATTTCAATTCAATGGCTGGGTGAATAAAGTTGCACTGTATGCTGACGACTTGATGGTTTACACGAGTGATCTTAAAAAGACCCTTCCTTTTATCACGAAGTTGTTGGCTGATTTTGGAGAAATCTCGGGCTACCAAGTAAATATTCAGAAAACAGAAATAGTGCACTGGAATGTAGAAACACCAATAGTGGAAACAAAAAATAGAATTAAGTATTTGGGGATAGAGGTCTTGAAAAATATTGACGAAATTGCGCAGGTAAATCTGAATTTAAAAATTAAGGAAATGAGGAAACTATTAAATGCATGGAGTTGCCTATCCCTGTCCTTTCTGGGGCTATCGAATGTAATAAAAATGTCTATTTTACCAAAGTTTACTTTCTTATTTAACGCTATACCTTTAGAATTTAAGACCCCATGGCTGAAAAAGATACAAAGCGAAATTAACGGTTTTATTTGGGCCTCTAAAGGTGTGAGAATAGCATGGAGAAAACTGCGCCAGAGGAAATATCGAGGGGGTATTGCAAGCCCAGACCTGCTTTCTTACTATACGGCCTTCCATTTTAAACACATAAGAAACCTTTTCAGTCTGCATGCCGACTATTCTTCCTACTGGAAAGCTGTAACAGAGGAAGAACACTGTTTTATATAAGTTTGGACATCCAAAATACTTTAAAAAGATTAAATTAAAGGTACTTACCACAGCACACAAGTTATGGTATGAAATCAGAAGAATATGGAAAATTCCTTATTACAGCCGGTTAGCACCTATTTGGAGGTCTCCAGGAATCCCAGAGTGTCTAAAAGATTCATTAGCAATAACATTGAGAGAAGCAGGAATAACAAGATGGTGACAATTGATTGACGCTGGTTCACTAAAAAGTTGGAATTCACTAATTGAAACAACACAGGGCAAGATCTCCAGGTTCAAATACTATCAGTTACTGAGTTGGTCGAAAAACCAGGAAACTTTTTTAGAAACTACAGAAAAACTGGAGAATTAACTTTTATGCGACGTACGGAAAAAAGGAATATCGAAATGGTACTGACATTTGATACAATCAACAGACGACGAATTTACAGTCCCAGACGAAGTATGGAGGAAGACCTTCCCGACTCAAGACTTGCAGCATCTCTGGCAAGTATCCTGCACTCTTTTATGGCAAACTTTAGTTTCTGCACCTCTTAGGAGAAACCATCTTTTTACTTTACATAGGTCATACTGGACGCCGGAAAGATTGTCCAAAATGAATAATCAGGTGGTAAGGAAATGCCCAAAATGTGGGGATCTCAAGGCGAACGACATCCATATGTTTTACCAGTGTCCACAACTGGGAATCTTCTGGGAAGAAGTGGGTAAGGTTATCGATAAAGTTATAGGAACAAATATAGAGGTAAGCCCACTAATTGTTATTTTTGGTATTATTGATAGTAACATCTCTACTACTGTATTAAGTAAAAAGCAAAAATGTTTATTATTTATTCTAATATTATTAGCTAGGCGTGAGATATGCATGAATTGGATTCTTAACAATCCTCCAAGGGTGATAGAGTGGATTGTCTCAGTAAGAAAGGTTAGGCTGATGGACAAGCTAAGAGGGAAGAGGTAGGGTAGGGAGGAATGTCCAATGATTACATACAATGCGATCTCCCAGATTCGGATGGTTGGCATGGGGGGCCCATGTCCGACATTCTAAGGAATCTAAAGGTTCTAAGACATGACCCAAACCTCGGCACTAAATTAAAGGGTGGTCTCCATCCGTATTGGTCACAACCCACGACAAGGGATCTTGTCTGATATAACCATAAAAATCGCAGAAATGAGGACAAAAAAAAATAAAAAATATACAGCATAAAGCGTGGGGAACTAGCTCAGGGAGGGGGAGGGTACTCAGATTCTTGGGAACCGCAACGTGTAACATGCAAATTCAATGACAGATGCAATGTATGCGCATAACGATTAAACAGTTAAACAGTAATAAACGAATACATGAGAATGATTTACACAACAGTCTATGAGTAAGTAAGCTGATACTCAGCCATCTGGGTCTTCTGTCCACTTCTGGTGTTCCGTACTCAGTATTGTTAGTCTGCCCCAGGAGCCAGAATACTGCTTCAGATTGCCCTCCCCTCATTGGATGTGGGCTGCAGAGGGGATCGGGATTTGTCTCTATCCTGCTCCTGGGTCAGCGCTGTCACCGCCTGGATGGCCTGGGTTCCATCTCCCATGGAGCAAGCGGCCCTATCAGGGTCCCTCCCCCTGTTATGAAAGCCTCCTGAGCTCAGTCAGGGTCCCCTGGAAGGGGCTGGAGGTGCGGGGACCGATGGGCTGAGAGTGTCTCCAGGAGGCGAGGAGTGGGCTTTCATGTCCTGAGGGCTGGAGCCCTCTAGGAAATGACAACGGTAGTCTGGATTGAAGAATTCCTTTGTGACTCCATCTCTTGTGATACGGAAGCGTACTGGCTCAAAGAGGCCATATGAGATGTCCATTTGATGAAGGATGGGTCTCAGAGAGAGGAAGGCTTTGCGTCAGTCGTTCATTTCCTTGGAGAAATCCGCAGCAATTTGGATATCATGCCCTTCAAATATGTACTGTCCATGAGTGCGGACTGCGGTGATAAGTTGGCATGCATGTTCATGGCGTAGGAAGCAGGCTATGAGAGGCCTTGGTTGGGTGGCGGCTCCACGCCCAGGGGGACCAATATGGTGAGCCCTTTGCATCTCTAGGGTGGGGATAGAAGGTAAGGCCTGTGAGTTTCGGGAGCGTGTCCCTCAGGAAGGATTTGGCATCTGGGCCCTCCACATTTTCTGGGAACCCAAAGAAGCAGACGTTGTCTCTCCGACTTCTGTCTTCCAAGTCGATGACCTTGTTATGGAGATAAATGATTTCCTGGTCTCTCTCTAGTATCATGTTTATGCGCTCTTCGATTGATGAAACACGCTGGGCCAGATCCTCCACTCGCGTATTGAACCCTGCTATGTCCGACCGTATTGATTTAGTCTCGGTGGCTAGGGTGGAGATGGTGCTCTCCATGCCCTCCAGTCTGCATCCAATGGCTGAAGCAGGATGTGCTCCATGGTGGTGTCCGGAGCGGCAGCCATGCCAGGAGAGGGGGGTCGGGTTCCGAGAGGGCAGTGTTCTGGGTGCTGTTCGATAGACGACTCTGGTTGAGTGCCTCAGTGAAGAGGAGTTGTTGTGCCGGCTTCCCAGTCGACTTGCCGAAAGGCATTCCCCAATGGACCTCGGGGGCCTCGGAGCATGCAGGTGTCTGGAGATACTAAGACCATCTTCCTGGCAACAGTGACAGGGTGGGTGCAGAGAGAAGCTCAGCATTTAGTAGATAAGAGGTCCTCGCTTGATGCGTCAGTGAGTTATGGACCAAGGGAGCTGAGCAGGTGGGGCACAGGACTCATCCCTAATTGATCCAGTCTCCCATGCACACCAGGCCCCGATAGTACTCATCCGAGGCTAGGTATGGTACCAGGGTGTAGCACAGGCCATCAGGGTAAGTCAGGGCAGATAGAGGTGGATGGGGCTCCTGTCAGGGGTCTCGTAGGCACAGCCAGGCAAGAGCAGCCGTGGCCATGCTTAGGTAAGTTCCGTGCCCCCACAGTGGGTAAGGGGGTAAACGGGGCACAGGTTGTAGTGCTACTCTGACCCTCTCCTTCTGATGCAGCGTGGTGGTGTCGCCACCACCAGAACCTCCCGACACTGCCTCAGTGAGTTATGGCCCTAACTCGTGGAACATCATGTACCGACAAATATCTCAAAAAATGCCGAGAGGAATCTCAAACTTAAACTACTGAAACAGCACCCAGAAACTCTAATCGCGGATACTTACCACAGCTTGACTAATGCCACTAAGATAACCGACTTCATCTTCTATTCCAGGCGTCCAGCTAAATAGAAAAACATCTTCCATCTCCTCCTCCCAGTCACTAAAACAACCAAAATTGAGTATGGATTAAAAATGACGACAACTCACTCTCCGTCTTTTAAAGGGGAAATTAATATATCCATCTTTAAGACTAGTAATATTCTCATACAAGCTACTGATACCCACCTTAACATCTTCGATAGACACTTCCATACATTGGTCGCTTCAATCACTACCCAGACCCAATCCCCCCTATTGCCTCTCTCCCCTGTTACTCAACTCAACCCCCTGATCAGTCCCACCTTCTTCCCCCCAAAGCTCCCCCTTCTTTACCCGAGACCCCTCTGAACACTCACATCAACTTTAATATGTCCCCAAACACACTCGGTAGACCATTACAATCCAAAGTGACATCTCTCCCTCCCTCGCTATCTTGCAACCTAACTCATTTAAACCTCGTTAATACGCATTCAACGCCCATGGTCAGGGGCCTCCCACCTAGCCCCGTCTCCGCGACTCCCACTGCTGGTGCCCTGCCTTCTAGTGGCTCCCCCAATCAGATGAAGAACAATACCAAGGCCTTTGCTATGGATCACCCCTATAGCGTAGAGCTCTCGGCCCCCCTTCACTCAGAATGGGCAGCTGTCTCCCGCACTCTCACCAATGCTTGGGTTCACCCGGTCACAACGAACAACCTTGTTTCCCCTCCATCACTCACCCTAGAAAATTGTCTGCTAGATGGCCACCCCCTGCTCCCTCCTTGGCGTCTTATGACTCAGCAACAAATGAGATCCCCTATAGCTCCCGCAACATGGCTAATCTCTCATCAACGAATGAGACTCACAGCAGTCCTTGTGATGTGGCCCCTATCCCGAGAACATCATCGACTAACTACTCAGCCGACACTCCACCCCCTCACAAGGCAGCCCCTAAGCATACCACTCAGATCATCTTCAATACTAGTCCTAATGACACGGACCACCCCCTTAACGCAGAGATCCCCTCTCCCCTGTCCGCAGATCTCACGGCGTCTCCCCCCACCCTCAAGGCGGGTTGCTCCTCCAACTCTCTCACACAAATTCTGAACAGAATGAATCTTAAACTCAATTCTCTCATGACCGACTTAGCGCTCCTTAGACAGGATCTACTAAACCAGAACATCCTTTCTCACTCTCATACTGTTGAAACTTCACCCACAGGCTATGTACACTCCCTGCAACACCTCCCTTGGCCTACCATTCCCCTGTTCTGACGTGCCCTCAGGCCGCACCGTGCACACTGCCCTCTCTCAGCTCTGGAAGAGAAAGCTCTTAGTGATTCCTACCTCCCGGAGCACCAGACGGCTGCTAATTTCCTCACCTCCTCTATCCCAGTTATTGTGGGCTTAAATAGAACCCACGCAATTCCTAATTCACCCAGACTTCCCACTCAATACACCACCATCAATACCCTCAAATCTGCTAAGGATAATCCCTGCCCTCTTTCTTGCATGCTCGTCAACTGTAGATCGGCAGCACAACATGCTACGGAGATAGCTGAAACCATTCTTAGTGAGGGAAATGACATTGTTTTCCTTACTGAATCTTGGCTCAATGATCACTCGTTGGCCATTCTGGACCTACTCATTCATCCTGGGTACTCCATCATTAGACATGACAGGATAAAAAGACCAGGCGGAGGTCTAGCCCTAGTCCACAAAACAGAAATCCAACTTTCCATGCTAAAGAATGCCGATTACTCAACCTTTGAATACCTCAGCGTTGAACTTAACAACAAAGGCTCTCCACCCATCAAACTTCACACCATCTATCACCCACCTGGTGATTGCCCACTCTTCACAGAAGAGTTCGCTGACTTACTTACTCAGTTCTCCCTTTCTGACTCGAAGGACATGTTCTTGGGAGATTTTAACATTCCCTTGGACAACACAGAAGACTCCTCAGTCAGGTGCCTCACGAACCTTCTTGAGATTAATGACCTAAAGCAACTCTGCAACAAACCAACCTACATCAAAGGCGCTACCCTAGACGCAATTATCACAAGAAATGAACTGATCTCTCTAAATGACATAGCCCCCATTGACTGCTCTGACCACCATCTCATACTCTTCAACATCATCAATATCGCAAAACCTGACCCAGCTAACAAACCCAAGCTGTGGGCCAGAAACCTCAAGCATGTCCATTCCACGGAACTTGAATCAAAGATTAGTGAACAACTTCAACGGCTCCCGCACTCTCAAAATTCAAATGAGCTCACTGAACACTTCAACAAGGCGGTAACAGAAGTTCTCGGCCAAGTGGCACCACTCAAACTCAAACAACAAAGATCAACTCAATCGAAATCATGGTTTAACTCTGATCTCAACAATGAAAGAAGACAACTCAGACTAGCAGAAAGGACATGGAGACAAAACCCCTCCTCATTACAGCTATCTCTCCTCAGAGCTCCTAGGCTAGCCTACAAGAAGCACATTTACAGAGAAAAAGCCTCCTTCTTTCGCATCCAACTAGACCGTGCAAAGAACAGACCCAGAGAGTTATTTAACTTAGTCAAACGACAGATCTCTTCAGCCCCACACGAAATAACAGCCTCCAAAGAAAGATGTGATGAAATTGCTAACTTCTTCATGGAAAAAATTGCTAAAATTGATCAATCTTTCCTTTAAATCACCTCCCCTTCACTTCCCTTAACCACCCGCACCGAACCTCCTCCCTCTTCATCAGCCTGACCACCTGAACCTTCCCACAATCAATCAACACCGATTGATACGGATGACTACCCTTCCAATACACAATTGAAAAACAGCGCCAATTGGTGAAATTTCATACCCATGACTGAACTGGAAGTCTTCAATATAATCGAGAAATTAAAGCCGACTCCACACACCAAAGATCTTCTTCCTGCTAAAATGGTACACAACCTAAACCACATTATCGCTCCATGTTGAACAAAAATTATTAACACGTCCCTTGCCACTGGATGTGTACTGGACTCCCTCCCACTTGGTCAAATCACACCTATTCTCAAAAACCCCAAGGCCGACCCTAATGATCTCAACAATCTCCGTCCTACCTCTAACCTCCCGTTCCTAGCAAAAACCATGGAGAAATGTGTCTTACAACAACTTGACAGACACATAAACTAATACAACCTACTTGACTCCTTCCAATCCGGTTTCAGGAAAGGCTGCAGCACAGAAACCGCCATGCTCAACATTACAGACGACATTCTTCGAGCCTTAGAGAATGCAGATTCCTACCTTCTCATCCTACTGGACCTCTCAGCGGCTTTCGATATAGTCAACCACGCATCTCTCCTGGAATCGCTGAAATCACGCTGAGGTATCAATGGCACAGTTTTAAAATGGTTCTCTTCTTACCTCCTACATCAAACACAACAAATCAAAATCAATTCTTGCCCCTCAAAACCCACACCTGTCTCTTTTGGTGTCTCCCAGGGCTCAATACTCTCCCCTTCCCTTTTCAACCTCTTTATGGAACCCCTTACGATCATCCTGAAACATGCAGGAATCAAATATCACCTCTATACAGATGACACACAACTCTACTATCACATCAAATCACACACAGACATCCTACATCTTAACACTACTTTGAGCAAGATTCAACACTGTTGTTACTCCAACCATCTAAAATTAATCCCCAACAAAACAGAAGTCATTCTATTCTCCCCCAAAAGTAACCACCTTCCAATCCAAGACTGGATCAGTGACCTAAAGGCCCTAAACTGTTCGCTCACCCTATTCAACTCGGCAAAGTCCTTAGGCTTCACCCTGGATATAAATTTGTCACTGAAGGATCATATCAATAACTCAGCCAAAGAAGCACTTTTCACACTTAAACACCTCAAAAAAATTAAACCTTTCATTCCATGCAATGATTTCAAAGAGGTTGTGCAATCTGTATTCCTCTCTAAACTTGACTACGGGAATGCTATCCTCACTGGGACCCCGAAAACTCACCTCGCCCGCCTCAAATCAGTTCTTAACATGGCGGCTCGGCTTACTGCTGACCTCAAGCGATATGATCACATCTCGCCGGCCCTCAAGTCCTTAAACTGGCTTCCCATCGAAGGAAGGTGCATCTACAAGACTGCCTGCATCACCCACAAAGTACTTCATACTCACTCCCCCAACTACTTAGACAATAAACTCACTAACGCTGGAATGTCCAGACCTTTGAGAAGCTCCTCCGCTCTTCTTCTCGTGCCACCAAAACTAAAAAGGAAAATTACCCAAACTTGCTCTTTTTCGGGTAACACTCCGAGCATTTGGAACTCCTTCCCTAGAGACCTTTGCTGCAACCCCTCCTTCCCTGGCTTAAAAAAAGACCTAAAACGCCATCCGCAACAAATACTGGAGTTCTTGAATCCAACTGAATCTGGTTTTACTAGGTTCACGTGTTCAGTCCTTACCTCCGTTGATCTGTTGGATCTGTTCATTCTCTGTGTTCACCCTATTTGTTTATGATGTCCCACCCCTCCCTTCCCCCCAATTTGTTTTAATGGACCTCATTTCAGTTATTCTCATCCTTAATGACTTTACATTTGGTTCAATTTTTACTTTATTGCTTGCTCCTCTGTAATATTGTTTTCTCCGTTTTATATGTTATGTAATTCTTGTACCCTTGATGATTACCTCACACTTGAGTTTGTAAAGCGCTCTGATACCTCAGGGTCCAGCTAGCTCTATATAAAACCTTTAAAATAAAATAAAATAAGATGAGGCATCGTGGGTCAGCGCTCCAGATGAGGATACATCTGCCCTGGTGAAGAGTAGGAGGACAGCGCTGCGCACTAGGCCTCTGCAAGTAGGGCCTGGTAATTTCCGTCCCCAGGAGTGTCTGTTAACCAGGGGTAGGGTTATCTGCAGTTTGGGCCCTGTAGTGTGGCTGTAGGTCGCCCCTGTCTCCCAGCTCGCTCGCTGGGGTGCTTCCTCGGCATAGTAGGTGTATGCGGCCACCTTCTGAGTTCGCAGGCCAACAATGTGGGAGGGGGAGAGGATGGAGATTAGGCCCGAGGTCCCCATTTGGAATCCTGTAGTTAATCGCAGCCGGCGGAGTGGCACTCACTGCCACGTCGCCTGCCCTGCATCTGCTCCAAGTAGAGGATGTGACTCCTTGGCCATCCCGCTGAGGATGCCTCCTGCATTCGTCTCAGTTAGGCCGCAGCTGCACGCTCCTGCGTCCTCCCCTAAGTCACCCAGCCACCATGGTCGACAGCAGCATGCCAGCGGCCTCTGTCGCGTTGGAGGGCGTTTCCTCTCCCACGGAGGATCATGTAGGGAGGGGTGTAGCCGGCGGCCCCCAAGGTACAGCTCTACAGAAGTCAAGTCGGGAGGGGGGATTGTGAGGCCAGGGTACTGTGCTCCACCTCAGGACGCTGGCGGCAGCAGGCGCCCGACTCTCCCGAGCATTTGGATAGATGCAGGGCCACACTCCGGGGTTGCTTTTCACATAATCCCCTTGCTCGGCAAGGACGATGTGTGGGTCCGCTGGCAGGTCGTCACATCAGGAGCTCATTTGCAGCACCCCCGCGACATTAGAGTTGTTGCCACCGATGTCCGTCCCATCCCAGAGCTCCAAGACTAAGCGGCCATCACATTCGTGGCCAGACCATGCCCCTGGCTAAGAGAGTCTTGACTTCCTTGTGGAGTAGGGCCAGGTGATCCTCCGTCAGCCAATCATATACTGGAGTCATGGATGGAGGGGTAGTCTTGAAGGGAAGGGAGTAACCCCTTCAGACTATTTGAAAGACCCACCTGTTATGTTATGTTAATTAGGTATTTATAAAGCGCACGGCTACTCCCAGGAGTGTCCCGGTGCTAAGCAAAAACCGCATAAACAGACACAGAGAGGAGAGCCAAGGCGAAAGACCTGCCAAACGGGATTAAAGTTGGAAAAGCCACGTCTTAAGTTTTTTTCTGAAGGTGAGAAGGTCCTGAACCTGTCTGAGGGCCAAGGGGAGACTGTTCCATAGGTGGGAGGCGACCACTTGAAAAGATCGACCTCCGACCCGAGCAAGTGAAATTTTAGGAACAGGAATCAAGAGTTGAGATGAGGACCTCAGAGTACGTTGGGGAGTGTAGTGGGGAAATCTTTGTCTGAGATAAGGGGCTCCAATCTGATTAAAAGCTTTGAAAACCAGAATCAGCGCTTTAAAGTGGATTCTTTTCTGAACAGGGAGCCAATGCAGGGATAACAAAAGAGGGGACGAATGAGTTCTAGGGCCAGCCGAAAAGATGGCCCTAGCAGCCGTGTTTTGAATCACCTGCAAACGGGCAATTAAATAACTGGGAAGTCCCAAATACAGAGAGTTAACGTAATCCAATCTCGAGATTACCAGAGCTTGGACAATGGTCTTTCTGTGAGAGACAGAGAGCAGGGGAAGAAAATTCTTCACCATTTTTAAGATCCCAAAGCAAGTCCCAGCTACGGATTGAATCTGGGACTTCATAGAAAGCGTGGCATCCAGCCTGACACCTGTCCGACGTGATGTCCTGCCAGTGGTAGAGATGATGGCGTACTCTGCCACCAACTGGCTGTAAATGATCCTGAGGGATCGGATTAGGAAGGTTTTGTGGTGGAGGAGTGGTTCATGGCCTGGCTCGAATTCTGGCCTCCAGACAAACCGTGTCCACTGCCCCGCAGAGGCTGCTGAGCTTGCGAGGCCCTCTGGCTGGAATAGTGTTGGCACGGTTTGTAGCCGCTTCCGTAGCCATGAAAGGAGCAAAAATAATATGCCGGCTGGGAAGTTGTGGTGAGGCCCAAGGACTTGGCCGTGGCCCGTGAGTCCTTCAAGCACTCAAAGGCAGCATCTGCTTTGTCTCCAAAGAGACAGGAGCCATCGAAGGGTATGTCCATGAGGTTAGCTTGGACATCCCCTGAAAAGCCAGACGTTCTCAGGCTGGAATGGCGATGGATGGCCACCGTTGTGGAAGTCGCTCTGCACAGCAAGTCTGTCATGTCCAAGTCAGATCTGATGGCAAAGTTTGCTGCGTATCTCCCATTGGAAGTAGCTTGGGAGAGTAGAGCTTGGTCCTCCTCCAAGGTCCTGGGCATAACTCGCGCAACCATGTCCCATATAGAATGGGAATAATAGCCCAAAAGGCAGGAAAATATTTTCTTTCCAAATTTCTCCAGTCTCTTGGATTCCCTGTCCGGGGGTGCAGAAGGGAACGCGCCACAGGAAGTGGAAGCTTTGACCACCAAGCTGTGTGGGGTGGGTTGGGTGGTGAAGAAAAATGGGTCGCCCTGTGCAGGGTGATGGCAGTGGGCAATCATCCTATTCACAGGAGCCCCTGTGCTGCGTTTGGACCAGGTGCCCAGAAGGACATCCTTTAAGGCCTCATTAAAAGGCAGCAAGGGTTCCAAGCTGGAGACCCCAGGCTGCAGGACCTCTGTCAAGAAGTTAGTCTTGACTGCCACCATAGGGAGCTGCAGGTCCAGGACCTCCGCATCCCTATGCACCACCATAGCAAATGATGCCCCCTCCTCCATAGCCAGGGTAGGAGGAGACAGCATGCTAGATCTGGGGAGGTGTCTAAACCACTGGCATCACCCAGTTCCTCATACCAGTCCATCTCTTGTGGTTGCTGGATTTCTAAGGGATCCTGCTTCCCCTCCCAATCCTCTTCATCCATCCCTAACCCTTCAGGTTGAATTACATTGCGCCATACGGCTCCGTCGGCGCCGGTCTCGGCATCGGAGGACACCCCACCAGCTCCATGTTGTCATGTATGAGAATCGGCGAGGTGCTGCCATTGGGCATCGGTGACGCTGAGGACCTCGGCACAGTCACTGTGGAGGTGTGACCAGCACTGGTCCGGACCCGGGCACGAGTCCCATCGGAGGCTGTGGTGCCGGGAACGGAGCCGCAGGTGCGGAACCCATGTGACTTCTCCATTATCTGAGCCTGCGGGGCCGAAGGCGCACCGGCTTGGTCTGACCACCCGCATATGGCACACATGGTGTCATAAAACTCTTTAAGCTGGGCAGGGGTGGCTCCTGGACCCGGAAAGGCAGGGAAATGCAGAGTTGACCAAGGCACCCGCTCCACGGAGCGGGGCCTCAAACGCCAAGGGTCCTCTGTCGCATCGTGAGATGGGTGGGGTGAAGTCGAAGCGCGCTTCGACTTCTTGTGTTTCTTGTGGTGCCTCTTACCTGACTTCGACAACTTCGAGGAAGAGGACTTCGATTCAGAGCGGTGCTCGGACCTTCCTCTCAACCGATACCTGGACCGGAATCGAGACCGGCGAGGCGACCTCTGCTGTGCCGGGTGGCAGGCATCTTTAGGGACCGCTCCTTCAAAGCCTTCGGTGCCATAGCCCGGCAGTCAGAACACGACTTTGAGTCGTGGTCATGCTCCAGGCCCCAGGGACACACTAAATGGGGGTCCGTGACCGACATGGCGTGGTGACGGGCGCCACGCGGCTTGAACACCCATGTTTTCTTACTCAACATGATTTCCTACACACCAAAAGAAGTCGACAAAAAGTTGAAAAAGGTCTGTCAAAGATGGCACGGGGTAGCTCTCTGCACCGGATCGGCGCTGGCTGGCGCAGAAAGAAAAGAACTGACGTCAGTGCACCGGACTGGCAGTTATATTGGCGCCACGGACATCACAACGATGATGAACACAACGCCGATAATGTCACGTGGAGTCGACCGACGCCACCTACCAGCGCGCAGGGGTACTACTAAGAAAAATCTTCCAGATAGAGCCTGACGGTGCACAGACAGTATTTCGAGTTTAAAATGTTAACATACACAAATATTGAGTTTTAAGTATCGTGATACAGAAATATCAACCGGAAGAATATCGTGGTCAAAAAACTCGACTTGCAGGTAAGAAATATTGTTTTTGGAAATATCGAAGTTGTTAATATTGTTTGCAAAAATATAGTTGTTTAAAATATCGACGTTTTAATTAGTGTTATGTATTTTAGTATGTATTTTAAAAGTATGTGATCTATTTTGTTGTATAAGAATTTGTTTTGTTTTTTAATATATGTGTTAAATTTTTAGTAGTTATTAATTTTATCTTAATTAAATTTTGACGTTTTTAAGGGCCAGATGTACGACAGCCTAAATAAAGCCTCGCAAATTGCGAGTCTTTGCGACTCGCAATTTGCGAGGCGCTATTTTGGATGTACAACAGTGTGTAACACACTGTTAGCGATTTCCCAATGGGGTCGCAAATAGAGAGGCTCATGAATATTAATGAGCCTCTCGCAATTTGCGACCCCATTGGGAATGGCAGGCCCTCCCAGGTATGGTGGCCTGCTGGGCTCAGCAGACCACCGTGTCTGGGACTGCTTTTAAATAAAGCAGTTTTTTTTTAAATGCAGCCCGTTTTCGTTAAAGGAAAATGGGATGCATTTGAAAAAAAAAAGGAAACGTTTTTGTTTAATTTTTTAAAGGCAGGCAGTGGTCCCTGGGACCACTGCCTACCCTTAAAAGATATTTTCCCCAGCGTTTGCAAAGGGGAAGGGTCCCCTGGGACCCTTTCCCTTTTGCGACCCAATTTGCGAGTGTACGCCCCTTCCTAATAGCGAGAGTCGCAAAACCCTAATTAAATGAGTCGCAAAAAATTGTGAGTCGCAAAATAGGGTTTCTACATTCCCCATGCTGTTTTTGCATGTGCAAACGGGTTCGCAAACCGGTTTGTGCATGCAAAAATGGTCGTACATCTGGCCCTAGGTTCTGTAGCGGGTTGTGGGTTTATAGGGGAATAGGGTTGGAAGTAATTTAATTATAAAAAATTAATGATTATTTTTAATGTATAAATATTTATTAAATTTAGATTTTATGGTGTTAGTTTTGGGAATTAATTTATTATTAATTAATTGGCTGTTAAATATTAATTAATTCATTTGCAATTATGTTATTTGTGTTAAGAGGAGGTTGTGGGTTTATAGGGGAATAGGGTGGGAAGTAATTTAATTATAATAAATGTTTTAATACTTTTTATTAATATTTATTTGATTTATATTTTAGAGTGTTAATTGTGAGAGGTATTTTATTATTAAATATTTATTAATTGGTTGTTAATTATTATTAAATAAATATTATGTAATTAATTATGTTAATTGTGTCCTTTTTAGGAGTGTGTGGTGGGGTTTATAGGAAAAAGGGATGGGAAGTAATTTATGTATAATTAATTAATAATAGTTTGTTAATTAATGCTAATTAATTAATTAAAATTGAAATATGGCAATTGTGTAATTAATTTTTGATGTGAGTTGTGAGGTTTATAGTGGTAAAGGGTGGGAAGTAAATTATTTTAAATTAAATAATAAGTTGTTAATTGATATTCATTTATTAATGTAAAATTAGTTATGGAAATTGTGTAATGATTTTTAGGTGTGGGTTTTGGTGTTTATTGGGGTAGAGGGTGGAAAGTAATGTATGTTTAATTAATTAATAATTAGTTGATTATAAATTTTAATTTATCTAATGATAAATATTTACAGTAAGTGTTTATTGCTATTTTGTTTGTATTTTGTTTTTATAGGGGTAACACTTAGGGAGTAAATTAATTTTTATTTGTTTACATTTTTTTTGAATGAATAATATTTGTTTACTTGATAATTAATTATGTTAATTATGGAGGTACATTTAAAAAAAATTTAAATGCGGGTTGTGAATTGTGTGGTGCTATAGGAAAGGAAATAAAAAATATTACATTTATGTAATAAATAATGTTTTTTAAAATATTTTTGAATTTTTAAAAATAATTTGTCTTTGTATTTGTTAGATATTTTTAACATTCTAATCTGTTTCTATCTTTTGTAATATTTAGAACTTTTATATATGTTTTATTTTTTTGTTTTTAAAATCTTTTGTGTCGTTAATTGTTTTTTTTTAAATTTTGAACTGGCTCCAGTGGTAATATTAATTTGTACCCCACCGCTATCCAACACTTTCCCTACTGTTGCACAAACTGGAGTGGGAATAGTCATTTTTACCCCTCCGCTATCTAATACTTTCCCTAATGTTGCACTCACTGGAGTGGGAATAGTAATTTTTACCCCTAATTTTGAAGACTATTAAATATTTTAATGTTTTAATTTTTTATATAATGGGTTTTTTATTAGATTTTATTTCATAAGTGTATGTAAATGTATATATTTATTTGTAATTTTTTATATATTTATAAAATTATAAAGTAAATTAAAATTATATATATATATATATATATATGTTTCCTTTGCAATGCTTCTTCCGACCCACTCAGCCCATGGTAGGTGGAGCGTATGCCCGCGAAGCCCACCGGACAATTCAATTTTTTCAATAACAAATATGACGCTCACTCAGGGGATCCGTTCTTCGGGCTACATTTTATTCCAGTAGGGGATAAAATATAGCCCGAAGAACGGATCACCTGAGTCATATTTGTTATTGAAAAAAAGAAATATATATATATATATATATATTATCTACTGGCGGTCGCCAGTAGATAGTTATAGTTACAACCTATTATCCATAGGAAATCCACGACATTCTATTTGAAATAACTCTCTTGCCGGTTGACGTATCTTCGCAAAATTTTCAAACTTTATGGCCCGCTCCGGTCCGCTCCTACCCTGAAAGTCTCGGGGGATTCGTCAAGCGGGGGCCGAGAAAAAGGGGGTCCCAAAACGCGTTTTCCCCATGCAATTTTCCATAGGAAACTTTAGACACGGCTACAGCCCGAACTGCTGAACGGAATTACACCAAATTTGGCAAAGAGGTAGCTCTTGGTTCAGAAAGAACCCTTTTTGTTAAATAATGTAAATCCGTTCAGTAGTTGCTGAGAAAATCAAAAGTAAAAAGATAGTGATATCTAGGGCCGCGGATCCTCCCGAGCACGAGCTTTATGTTAATTGGCTGTCAACACTCCAAACCAGGAAGTGTTGGCAGCCATTTTGTCCCTCGGTAGAACCGAGGGACAGAAACAAGTGCGCAAAGCGCACAAAGGGGGCAGGGTAGAAACACCCTGACCCCTAGGTCTGCTCAGGGGTCCCACAAGGACCCCCTGGGCAAAAATATTTTTTTCTTTTTTTTAAAAATCGGCAGGATGCGCTCAGGGAGCGCGAACCCTGCCGAAAAAAAAAATCGAAGCGCGGTCTCCGCGCTGATGTTAATTGGCCCCTGGGTGGGCCAAGTCCCGGGGGCATGCTGGGGGGTTAATTTTATGTGTGGGGGCCTCTAGGGCCCCCAAGCCCCAGGGACCACCACCCCCAGGGCTTTATGTATAATGGTGCGGGAGGGCTCTGAGCTCTCCCGCAGCCCCGGGACCACCACCTCCCCGGGGCTTCTTTTTTATTTAAAAAACCTGTGTGGGGGCTCCAGCCCCACACGCCCGGGGACCACCACCTCCCGGGGCACTAAGAAAAATTAAAATGGGGGTCCGTTTTGGACCCCAGAGCCCCGGGACCACCACCTCCCGGGGCTTTCAAAATGTAGGGAGGGGGCCGCGCGGCCCCCTCCTGGAGCCCTTGATGGCCCTGGGGACCACCACCCCCTGCAGTGTCCCGGGGTGCCTACCCCTGGGACACTGCTGTTTGCAATGACAGGACGGGAGCCTCGCGGCTCCCGTCCTGTCATTGCAAACTTGCTTTGGATATTGGAAGAGAGAGCAGGAAACCTGCTCTCTCTTCCAATATCCAAAGCCGACAGCTTTCACATGGGGAGCAGCATGTTAGCTGCTCCCATGTGTAAAGCAATGACGGCTCCCGTAGGACACGGGGAGCCGGCGGGATTGTGGGGTTTGGGGACCCCCACAGTCCCCAACGAGAGGCCAGGCCCCGGGGATGGGGTCCCCGGGGCCATAAGAGGCCACGGAGGGGGCCACGCAGCCCCCTCCCCAAAGTAACAAAAAAAAAAAAAAAAAAGAAAGTGCAAGGCCGGCCCCGGGGGATGGGGTCCCGGGGCCTTAAATGGCCTGAGGAGGGGGGCCACGCAGCCCCCCTCCAAATAAAAAAAAGAGGCCATGCCCCGGGGATGGGGTCCCGGGGCCAATACAGGCCCAGGGAAGGGGGCCACGCGGCCCCCTTCCCGTTTTTTTTTTAATTTTAATTAAAGTAGGAGGAAAGGCCCTGGGGGATGGGGTCCCCAGGGCCTAAAAATAGGAAAAGGAAGGGGGGCACACAGCCCCCTTCAGAGGGAAAAAACTATCGGGCCCGTAGGCCCCGCCCCCTTCCTTCACCACTCTGCAAACGCGCCCCTGGCGCGTTTGCAGAGAGGGAACGATCCCCTTGAATACTGGGGTCCCTGGGGCCAACTAGCCCACCAGGAACCTCCAGTATGCGCCAGGGGCTGCCTTGCAGAGAGGTGTACAGAGGCCACGCCCTTTTTACACCTCTGTGCAACGCAGCTCTATGGCGCTTTTTGGAGGTATATGGTGGGCTAGTTGCACCCCAGGGACCCTCAGGATTCAAGGGAGTTAATCCCCGACTTAAAACGCGCCACGGGGCGCGTTTGCACAGTGGTGAAGGGAGGGGGCGGGGCTTCAGGTGACATGTGTGCAAATAGGCCACGTGGCGCGTTTTAAGATGGGGAATTAAATCCTCTTCAATCCTGAGGGTCCCTGGGGGCCAACTAGCCCAACAGGTACGTCCAGAAAGCGCCACAAAGCTGCGTTGCAGAGAGGTGTAAAAAGGGTGTGGCCTCTGTAAATGTCTCTGCAACGCAGCCCCTGGCGCATACTGGAGGTTCCTGGTGGGCTAGTTGGCCCGTAGGGACCCTCATGATTCAAGGGACTTAATCCCCCAACTTAAAACGCGCCACGGGGCGCGTTTGCACAGATGTCACCTCAGGCCCCGCCCCTCCCTTCACCATTGTGCAAATATTCCTCTAAAATCAGCCGAAATACGAATTCTGATTTACTTACCTGTTATCAGGAGAGACCTCAGTGCTGCATCTTTCAGCCCAGTACTGGTCCTGAAAAGTAATTTTAACCGTACTTACCGGTAACTTGAATTTCCTTCCATAGGCTAACATTGACTGGTTTCACTTGGAAATTCTTCTAAGTGTGGAGTTTTGGAACTTTAAAATATTCCTCTAAAATCAGCCGAAATACGAATTCCGATTTACTCACCTGTTATCAGGAGAGACCTCAGTGCTGCATCTTTCAGCCCAGTACTGATCCTGAAAAGTAATTTTAACCGTACTTACCAGTAACTTGAATTTCCTTCCATAGGAATCCATTGTCTGGTTTTTCAGCAGAAAAGTTTCAAAGTGTCGATTTTCACAAACTACAAATATTCCTAAAAAATCGCCTGTATGACTTAAACGCATTCTTTCAACTGTTTACAGGAGATGCACCAGTGCTGGATCCAGGATCCAACACTGAGTAAGAAAAAGTAACGATAACAGTTTTTAACTTCTAAGTGAATTTCCTTCCATAGGATAACATTGGTGATTCTATGAGAAAAAGTTTCTAAGTGTGAACTTTTAAAGTACAATAATATTCCTTAAAATCACGACTGTAACCAAAACGCTTTTACTCAACTGTTTACAGGAGATGTCCCAGGACTGAATCTAGGATCCAGTAATGTGGTTAGAAAAGTAATCCATAAAGTAACTAATTGCATTTAACTAGAAATTCACATTGAGCTGAATGTTGCATTGTGTTTGAAAATGTGTTGCCCATTGCAACAACTGTAACTACTGTACTTAAAAGTCTATTGCCTATGTGCAAAGTAATTAAACTAAAGTAATTCATTCTGAGAAAGTATTTTTGTAATGTAATGTATAATGTAATTACAATGTAATTAAAAAATAAAATATGTAAAAAAAAAATTGTTTCTAAAAAATTTGGATATCAGTATGAAAAAAATTTATATAACAATTAATACATTTAAAAATTGTCATTTACAAAACCTTTGAAATTCACTGAAAAAACTGTAGGTTTCAGACATGTTATAGTTACAAATTAGCATTTAAAAAACCTTTGAAATTCACTGAAAAAACCATAGGTTTCAGGGACGTTATAGTTACAAATTAGCATTTAAAAAACCTTTGAAATTCACTGAAAAAACCATAGGTTTTAGGGACAGTTATAGTTAGTTGGACATTGCACTCGTACAAAACCCGTGAAATTCCCCCGTTATAGTTAGTCCAGCTAACTAAAACTCGCGCCCCGCAATGCACTGCTGATGACGTCACATATTACATCACTCATGACATGGTCAGTGACATCACTGATGACATCACTGATGACATCTCAAATGACATCACTGATGACATCATCCACGTGATAATCTGATGCACCTCCTCACACCCTAATATAACCTTTGATACACCCACTCTAAATTACAGACTGCCATTCGCAAAACCATAGACACTCCAACACCAATAACTACATACCCACTCACTGATTCTTAGGTCTACGCACACATCCACTCACTCACCCGTACAGTCACTCATACTTACGGTCACTCAGTACAGGACTATCATATGCACTCATACTCCTATATAGACACTCAAACACCGCCACTCATCCATAGAGGTACTCACACACCTAGTCAGTCATGCAAATAATTAAACACACTACCATTTACTCACCTATACAGTTATACACACACCAGCTCACTTACTCATACAAATAGTAGCACATTCTTACGCTCTTATACAATCACTGATACAAGCACACACTCATCCATACAGCCACTATCACAATCACTCACTCTCGCTTATAGCTATTTATATACTCCAACACACATATATACTGCCTTTCACATATGTAGTTACTCACACATGTACCACTGGGACATACATTCACTCACTAACACACTCTTACACACACTTACCCACCCATACAGTCTATCACAGTTGCACTCTTGAAACCATCCACCCAGTGAATCACCCACTCACACATCTATGCACAGAGTTGCACACACCCCCTCCCACACAAACACTCAGGCACCCATACAGATACTCAGACAAGCATTCAATAACTCATATAGACACTCATGTAGCTATTCACAAACACATGCAGCCACTTACACAGCAACAGACAGATGGATACAGACATTCACCCAGTTTAGTCACTAACCCATGCATTCAGTAAGATACGTTAAATCACTCACTTATAGAGTCAGTCACGCACCTACTAAATCATCCATACAGACACTTACACACCCACTCATTCTTCAATACGTCTTTTCCTATATATATTAAAAATATATAAACTTTACAGAAACACACAGTCACTGGATGATGTCATCAGTGATGTCATCAGTGATGTCATTTGAGATGTCATCAGTGATGTCATCAGTGATGTCACTGACCATGTCATGAGTGATGTAATATGTGACGTCATCAGCAGTGCATTATGGGGGCGCGAGTTATAGTTAGCTGGACTAACTATAACGGGGGAATTTCACGGGTTTTGTACGAGTGCAATGTCCAACTAACTATAACTGTCCCTAAAACCTATGGTTTTTTCAGTGAATATATATATATATATATATATATATATATATATATCAAAACCAACAGTTGCCTGCTGAAAGAGGGCCTCACACAGGTACGTATCTTATGCCAAATCTTTAATGAAGGAAAGCAATGACAAAAGGCAGACGTGCCTCGCCGGAATACTGAAGTCCTTTCCCAACGCGTTTCATGCTTTGCTCGCACTTCCTCAGGTTCTCAGGACAACGTGCAAAGTGAAGGTATGGCGGTTTCTGCTAGTGGCAGTTCAAAGGTTTTCACCCCGCCCAGGTGGGCCAGGCCACCCGCGTGGCCTGTTGGTTATTGAAGTGCCTCAGTTTTCCTTCTGTGAGTCGCTGTACAATCACTAAAATAAACACTTTTGTAATTCCCAAGTGGGTTGCGATGGTACAAACTGCCCTTCATCACGCTGTTCACATCCTCCATCGGCGATACCTGTCCTTCATGCTCCGACGCCCCGTGACGCCAAAGCAGGACTGCAAGAATACAGCGGAGCTCCTCTTGTGGCTCAGGCTGCACCGCATATATCAAAACCAACAGTTGCCTGCTGAAAGAGGGCCTCACACAGGTACGTATCTTATGCCAAATCTTTAATGAAGGAAAGCAATGACAAAAGGCAGACGTGCCTTGCCGGAATACTGACGTCCTTTCCCAACACGTTTCATGCTTTGCTTGCACTTCCTCAGGGTCTCAGGACAACGTGCAAAGTGAAGGTTTGGTGGTTTCTGCTAGCGGCAGTACAAAGGTTTTCACCCCGCCCAGGTGGGCGTGGCCACCCACGTGGCCTGTTGGTTATTGAAGTGCCTCAGTTTTCCTTCTGTGAGTCGCTGTACAATCACTAAAATAAACACTTTTGTAATTCCAAAGTGGGTTGCGATGGTACAAACTGCCCTTCATCACGCTGTTCACATCCTCCATCGGCGATACCTGTCCTTCATGCTCCTACGCCCCGTGACGCCTAAGCAGGACTGCAAGAATACAGCGGAGCTCCACTTGCGACTCAAGCTGCGCCGCAAATATCAAAACCAACAGTTGCCTGCTGAAAGAGGGCCTCACACAGGTACGTATCTTATGCCAAATATTTAATGAAGGAAAGCAATGACAAAAGGCAGACGTGCCTCGCCGGAATACTGAAGTCCTTTCCCAACGCGTTTCATGCTTTGCTCGCACTTCGTCAGGGTCTCAGGACAACGTGCAAAGTGAAGGTTTGGCGGTTTCTGCTAGCGGCAGTTCAAAGGTTTTCACCCCGCCCAGGTGGGCGTGGGCTGTTGGTTATTGAAGTGCCTCAGTTTTCCTTCTGTGAGTCGCCGTACAACCACTAAAATAAACACTTTTGTAATTCCCAAGTGGGTTGCGATGGTACAAACTGCCCTTCATCATGCTGTTCACATCCTCCATCGGCGATACCTGTCCTTCATGCTCCGACGCCCCGTGACGCCAAAGCAGGACTGCAAGAATACAGCGGAGCTCCTCCTGCGGCTCAGGCTGCACCGCAAATATCAAAACCAACAGTTGCCTGCTGAAAGAGGGCCTCACACAGGTACGCATCTTATGCCAAATCTTTAATGATTGTAAGCAATGACAAAAGGCAGATGTGCCTCGCCGGAATACTGAAGTCCTTTCCCAACGCGTTTCATGCTTTGCTCGCACTTCCTCAGGGTCTCAGGACAACGTGCAAAGTGAAGGTTTGGCGGTTTCTGCTAGCGGCAGTTCAAAGGTTTTCACCCCGCCCAGGTGGGCGTGGCCACCCGCGTGGCCTGTTCGTTATTGAAGTGCCTCAGTTTTCCTTCTGTGAGTCGACGTACAATCACTAAAATAAACACTTTTGTAATTCCCAAGTAAGTTGCGGTGGTACAAACTGCCCTTCATCACGCTGTTCACATCCTCCATCGGCGATACCTGTCCTTCATGCTCCAACGCCCCGTGACGGCAAAGCAGGACTGCAAGAATACAGTGGAGCTCCACTTGTGGCTCAAGCTGTGCCGCAAATATCAAAACCAACAGTTGCCTGCTGAAAGAGGGCCTCACAGAGGTACGCATCTTTTGCCAAATCTTTAATGAAGGAAAGCAATGACAAAAGGCAGACGTGCCTCGCCGGAATACTGAAGTCCTTTCCCAACGCGTTTCATGCTTTGCTCGCACTTCCTCAGGGTCTCAAGACAACGTGCAAAGTGAAGGTTTGGCGGTTTCTGCTAGCGGCAGTTCAAAGGTTTTCACAACCGCCCAGGTGGGCGTGGCCTGTTGGTTATTGAAGTGCCTCAGTTTTCCTTCTGTGAGTCGCCGTACAATCACTAAAATATTCACTTTTGTAATTCCCAAGTGGGTTGCGATGGTACAAACTGCCCTTCATCACGCTGTTCACATCCTCCATCGGCGATACCTGTCCTTCATGCTCCGACGCCCCGTGACGCCAAAGCAGGACTGCAAGAATACAGCGGAGCTCCTCTTGCTGCTCAGGCTGCGCCGCAAATATCAAAACCAACAGTTGCCTGCTGAAAGAGGGCCTCACACAGGTACGTATCTTATGCCAAATCTTTAATGAAGGAAAGCAATGACAAAAGGCAGACGTGCCTCGCCGGAATACTGAAGTCCTTTCCCAACGCGTTTCATGCTTTGCTCGCACTTCCTCAGGGTCTCAGGACAATGTGCAAAGTGAAGGTTTGGTGGTTTCTCCTAGCAGCAGTTCAAAGGTTTTCACCCCGCCCAGGTGGGCGTGGCCACCTGCATGGCCAGTTGGTTATTGAAGTGCCTCAGTTTTCCTTCTGTGAGTCGCCGTACAATCACTCAAATAAACACTTTTGTAATTCCCAAGTGGGTTGCGATGGTACAAACTGCCCTTCATCACGCAGTTCACATCCTCCATCGGCGATACCTGTCCTTCATGCTCCGACGCCCCATGACGCCAAAGCAGGACTGCAAGAATACAGCGGAGCTCCTCTTGCGGCTCAGACTGCGCCGTAAATATCAAAACCAACAGTTGCCTGCTGAAAGAGGGCCTCACACAGGTACGTATCTTATGCCAAATCTTTAATGAAGGAAAGCAATGACAAAAGGCAGACTTGCCTCGCCGGAATACTGAAGTCCTTTCCCAACGCGTTTCATGCTTTGCCCGCACTTCCTCAGGGTCTCAGGACAACGTGCAAAGTGAAGGTTTGGCGGTTTCTGCTAGCGGCAGTTCAAAGGTTTTCACCCCGCCCAGGTGGGCGTGGCCACCCCCGTGGCCTGTTCGTTATTGAAGTGCCTCAGTTTTCCTTCAGTGAGTCGCCGTACAATCACTAAAATAAACACTTTTGTAATTCCCAAGTGGGTTGCGATTGTACAAACTGCCCTTCATCACGCTGTTCACATCCTCCATCGGCGATACCTGTCCTTCATGCTCCGACGCCCCATGACGCCAAAGCAGGACTGCAAGAATACAGCAGAGCTCCTCTTGCGGCTCAGGCTGCGCCGCAAATATCAAAACCAACAGTTGCCTGCTGAAAGAGGGCATCACACAGGTACGTATCTTATGCCAAATCTTTAATGAAGGAAAGCAATGACAAAAGGCAGACGTGCCTCGCCGGAATACTGAATTCCTTTCCCAACGCGTTTCATGCTTTGCTCGCACTTCCTCAGGGTCTCAGGACAACGTGCAAAGTGAAGGTTTGGCGGTTTCTACTAGCGGCAGTTCAAAGGTTTTCACCCCGCCAAGGTGGGCGTGGCCTGGTAGTTATTGAAGTGCCTCAGTTTTCCTTCTGTGAGTCGCCGTACAATCACTAAAATAATCACTTTTGTAATTCCCAAGTGGGTTGCGATGGTACAAACTGCCCTTCATCACGCTGTTCACATCCTCCATCGGCGATACCTGTCCTTCATGCTCCGACGCCCCGTGACGCCAAAGCAGGACTGTAAGAATACAGCGGAGCTCCTCTTGCTGCTCAGGCTGCGCCGCAAATATCAAAACCAAAAGTTGCCTGCTGAAAGAGGGCCTCACACAGGTACGTATCTTATGCCAAATCTTTAATGAAGGAAAGCAATGACAAAAGGCAGACGTGCCTCGCCAGAATACTGAAGTCCTTTCCCAACGCGTTTCATGCTTTGCTCGCACTTCCTCAGGGTCTCAGGACAATGTGCAAAGTGAAGGTTTGGCGGTTTCTGCTAGCGGCAGTTCAAAGGTTTTCACCCCGCCCAGGTGGGCGTGGCCACCCGCATGGCCTGTTGGTTATTGAAGTGCCTCAGTTTTCCTTTTGTGAGTCGCTGTATAATCACTAAAATAAACACTTTTGTAATTCCCAAGTGGGTTGCGATGGTACAAACTGCCCTTCATCACGCTGTTCACATCCTCCATCGGCGATACCTGTCCTTCATGGTCCGTCGCCCCGTGACGCCAAAGCAGGACTGCAAGAATACAGCGGAACTCTTCTTGCGGCTCAGGCTGCGCCGCAAATATCAAACCCAACAGTTGCCTGCTGAAAGAGGGCCTCACACAGGTACGTATCTTATGCCAAATCTTTAATGAAGGAAAGCATTGACAAAAGGCAGATGTGCCTCGCCGAAATACTGAAGTCCTTTCCCAACGCGTTTCATGCTTTGCCCGCACTTCCTCAGGGTCTCAGGACAACGTGCAAAGTGAAGGTTTGGCGGTTTCTGCTAGCGGCAGTTCAAAGGTTTTTACCCCGCCCAGGTGGGCGTGGCCACCCGCGTGGCCTGTTGGTTATTGAAGTGCCTCAGTTTTCCTTCTCTGAGTCGCCGTACAATCACTAAAATAAACACTTTTGTAATTCCCAAGTGGGTTGCGATGGTACAAACTGTCCTTCATCACGCTGTTCACATCCTCCATCGGCGATACCTGTCCTTCATGCTCCGACGCCCCGTGACGGCAAAGCAGGACTGCAAGAATACAGTGGAGCTCCACTTGCGTCTCAAGCTGTGCCGCAAATATCAAAACCAACAGTTGCCTGCTGAAAGAGGGCCTCACAGAGGTACGTATCTTTTGCCAAATCTTTAATGAAGGAAAGCAATGACAAAAGGCAGACGTGCCTCGCCGGAATACTGAAGTCCTTTCCCAACGCGTTTCATGCTTTGCTCGCACTTCCTCAGGGTCTCAGGACAACGTGCAAAGTGAAGGTTTGGCGGTTTCTGCTAGCAGCCGTTCAAAGATTTTCACCCCGCCCAGGTGGGCGTGGCCACCCGCATGGCCTGTTGGTTATTGAAGTGCCTCAGTTTTCCTTCTGTGAGTCGCCTTACAATCACTAAAATAAACACTTTTGTAACTCCCAAGTGGGTTGCGATGGTACAAACTGCCCTTCATCACGCTGTTCACATCCTCCATCGGCGATACCTGTCCTCCATGCTCCGACGCCCCGTGACGCCAAAGCAGGACTGCAAGAATACAGCGGAGCTCCTCTTGAGGCTCAGGCTGCGCCGCAAATATCAAAACCAACAGTTGCCTGCTGAAAGAGGGCCTCACACAGGTACGTATCTAATGCCAAATCTTTAATGAAGGAAAGCAATGACAAAAGGCAGACCTGCCTCGCCGGAATACTGAAATCCTTTCCCAACGCGTTTCATGCTTTGTTCGCACTTCCTCAGGGTCTCAGGACAACGTGCAAAGTGAAGGTTTGGCGGATTCTGCTAGCGGCAGTTCAAAGGTTTTCACCCCGCCCAGGTGGGTGTGGCCACCCGCATGGCCTGTTGGTTATTGAAGTGCCTCAGTTTTCCTTCTGTGAGTCGCCGTACAATCACTAAAATAAACACTTTTGTAATTCCCAAGTGGGTTGCGATGGTACAAACTGCCCTTCATCACGCAGTTCACATCCTCCATCGGCGATACCTGTCCTTCATGCTCCGACGCCCCATGACGCCAAAGCAGGACTGCAAGAATACAGCGGAGCTCCTCTTGCGGCTCAGACTGCGCCGTAAATATCAAAACCAACAGTTGCCTGCTGAAAGAGGGCCTCACACAGGTACGTATCTTATGCCAAATCTTTAATGAAGGAAAGCAATGACAAAAGGCAGACTTGCCTCACCGGAATACTGAAGTCCTTTCCCAACGCGTTTCATGCTTTGCCCGCACTTCCTCAGGGTCTCAGGACAACGTGAAAAGTGAAGGTTTGGCGGTTTCTGCTAGCGGCAGTTCAAAGGTTTTCACCCCGCCAAGGTGGGCGTGGCCTGGTAGTTATTGAAGTGCCTCAGTTTTCCTTCTGTGAGCCGCCGTACAATCACTAAAATAATCACTTTTGTAATTCCCAAGTGGGTTGCGATGGTACAAACTGCCCTTCATCACGCTGTTCACATCCTCCATCGGCGATACCTGTCCTTCATGCTCCGTCGCCCCGTGACGCCAAAGCAGGACTGTAAGAATACAGCGGAGCTCCTCTTGCTGCTCAGGCTGCGCCGCAAATATCAAAACCAAAAGTTGCCTGCTGAAAGAGGGCCTCACACAGGTACGTATCTTATGCCAAATCTTTAATGAAGGAAAGCAATGACAAAAGGCAGACGTGCCTCACCGGAATACTGAAGTCCTTTCCCAACGCGTTTCATGCTTTGCTCGCACTTCCTCAGGGTCTCAGGACAATGTGCAAAGTGAAGGTTTGGCGGTTTCTGCTAGCGGCAGTTCAAAGGTTTTCACCCCGCCCAGGTGGGCGTGGCCACCCGCATGGCCTGTTGGTTATTGAAGTGCCTCAGTTTTCCTTTTGTGAGTCGCTGTATAATCACTAAAATAAACACTTTTGTAATTCCCAAGTGGGTTGCGATGGTACAAACTGCCCTTCATCACGCTGTTCACATCCTCCATCGGCGATACCTGTCCTTCATGGTCCGTCGCCCCGTGACGCCAAATCAGGACTGCAAGAATACAGCGGAACTCCTCTTGCGGCTCAGGCTGCGCCGCAAATATCAAACCCAACAGTTGCCTGCTGAAAGAGGGCCTCACACAGGTACGTATCTTATGCCAAATCTTTAATGAAGGAAAGCATTGACAAAAGGCAGACGTGCCTCGCCGAAATACTGAAGTCCTTTCCCAATGCGTTTCATGCTTTGCCCGCACTTCCTCAGGGTCTCAGGACAACGTGCAAAGTGAAGGTTTGGCGTGTTTCTGCTAGCGGCAGTTCAAAGGTTTTTACCCCGCCCAGGTGGGCGTGGCCACCCGCGTGGCCTGTTGGTTATTGAAGTGCCTCAGTTTTCCTTCTCTGAGTCGCCGTACAATCACTAAAATAAACACTTTTGTAATTCCCAAGTGGGTTGCGATGGTACAAACTGTCCTTCATCACGCTGTTCACATCCTCCATCGGCGATACCTGTCCTTCATGCTCCGACGCCCCGTGACGGCAAAGCAGGACTGCAAGAATACAGTGGAGCTCCACTTGCGTCTCAAGCTGTGCCGCAAATATCAAAACCAACAGTTGCCTGCTGAAAGAGGGCCTCACAGATGTACGTATCTTTTGCCAAATCTTTAATGAAGGAAAGCAATGACAAAAGGCAGACGTGCCTCGCCGGAATACTGAAGTCCTTTCCCAACGCGTTTCATGCTTTGCTCGCACTTCCTCAGGGTCTCAGGACAACGTGCAAAGTGAAGGTTTGGCGGTTTCTGCTAGCAGCAGTTCAAAGATTTTCACCCCGCCCAGGTGGGCGTGGCCACCCGCATGGCCTGTTGGTTATTGAAGTGCCTCAGTTTTCCTTCTGTGAGTCGCCTTACAATCACTAAAATAAACACTTTTGTAACTCTCAAGTGGGTTGCGATGGTACAAACTGCCCTTCATCACGCTGTTCACATCCTCCATCGGCGATACCTGTCCTCCATGCTCCGACGCCCCGTGACGCCAAAGCAGGACTGCAAGAATACAGCGGAGCTCCTCTTGCGGCTCAGGCTGCGCCGCAAATATCAAAACCAACAGTTGCCTGCTGAAAGAGGGCCTCACACAGGTACGTATCTAATGCCAAATCTTTAATGAAGGAAAGCAATGACAAAAGGCAGACCTGCCTCGCCGGAATACTGAAATCCTTTCCCAACGCGTTTCATGCTTTGTTCGCACTTCCTCAGGGTCTCAGGACAACGTGCAAAGTGAAGGTTTGGCGGATTCTGCTAGCGGCAGTTCAAAGGTTTTCACCCCGCCCAGGTGGGTGTGGCCACCCGCATGGCCTGTTGGTTATTGAAGTGCCTCAGTTTTCCTTCTGTGAGTCGCCGTACAATCATTAAAATAAACACTTTTGTAATTCCCAAGTGGGTTGCGATGGTACAAACTGCCCTTCATCACGCAGTTCACATCCTCCATCGGCGATACGTGTCCTTCTTGCTCCGACGCCCCATGACGCCAAAGCAGGACTGCAAGAATACAGCGGAGCTCCTCTTGCGGCTCAGGCTGCGCCGCAAATATAAAAACCAACAGTTGCCTGCTGAAAGAGGGCCTCACACAGGTACGTATCTTATGCAAATCTTTAATGAAGGAAAGCAATAACAAAAGGCAGACGTGCCTCGCCGGAATACTGAAGTCCTTTCCCAACGCGTTTCATGCTTTGACCGCACTTCCTCAGGGTCTCAGGACAACGTGCAAAGTGAAGGTTTGGCGGTTTCTGCTAGCGGCAGTTCAAAGGTTTTCACCCCGCCCAGGTGGGCGTGGCCACCCGCGTGGCCTGTTGGTTATTGAAGTGCCTCAGTTTTCCTTCTGTGAGTCGCCGTACAATCACTAAAATAAACACTTTTGTAATTCCCAAGTCGGTTGCGATGGTACAAACTGCCCTTCATCACGCTGTTCACATCCTCCATCGGCGATACCTGTCCTTCATGCTCCTACGCCCCATGACGCCAAAGCAGGACTGCAAGAATACAGCAGAGCTCCTCTTACGGCTCAGGCTGCGCCGCAAATATCAAAACCAACAGTTGCCTGCTGAAAGAGGGCCTCACACAGGTACGTATCTTATGCCAAATCTTTAATGAAGGAAAGCAATGACAAAAGGCAGACGTGACTCGCCGGAATACTGAAGTCCTTTCCCAACGCGTTTCATGCTTTGCTCGCACTTCCTCAGGGTCTCAGGACAACGTGCAAAGTGAAGGTTTGGTGGTTTCTGCTAGCGGCAGTTCAAAGGTTTTCACCCCGCCCAGGTGGGCGTGGCCACCCGCGTGGCCTGTTGGTTATTGAAGTGCTTCAGTTTTCCTTCTGTGAGTCGCCGTACAATCACTAAAATAAACACTTTTGTAATTCCCAAGTCGGTTGCGATGGTACAAACTGCCCTTCATCACGCTGTTCACATCCTCCATCGGCGATAGCTGTCCTTCATGCTCCGACGCCCCGTGACGCCAAAGCAGGACTGCAAGAATACAGCGGAGCTCCTCTTGCGGCTCAGGCTGCGCCGCAAATATGAAAACCAACAGTTGCCTGCTGAAAGAGGGCCTCACACAGGTACGTATCTTATGCCAAATCTTTAGTGAAGGAAAGCAATGACAAAAGGCAGACGGGCCTCGCCGGAATACTGAAGTCCTTTCCCAACGCTTTTCATGCTTTGCTCGCACTTCCTCAGGGTCTCAGGACAACGTGCAAAGTGAAGGTTTGGCGGTTTCTGCTAGCTGCAGTTCAAAGGTTTTCACCCCGCCCAGGTGGGCCTGGCCACCCGCGTGGCCTGTTGGTTATTGAAGTGCCTCAGTTTTCCTTCTGTGAGTCGCCGTACAATCACTAAAATAAACACTTTTGTAATTCCCAAGTGGGTTGCGATGGTACAAACTGCCCTTCATCACGCTGTTCACATCCTCCATCGGCGATACCTGTCCTTCATGCTCCGACGCCCCGTGACGCCAAAGCAGGACTGCAAGAATACAGCGGAGCTCCACTTGCGGCTCAAGCTGCGCCGCAAATATCAAAACCAACAGTTGCCTGCTGAAAGAGGGCCTCACACAGGTACGTATCTTATGCCAAATCTTTAATGAAGGAAAGCAATGACAAAAGGCAGACGTGCCTCGCCGGAATACTGAAGTCCTTTCCCAACGCGTTTCATGCTTTGCTCGCACTTCCTCAGTGTCTCAGGACAACGTGCAAAGTGAAGGTTTGGCGGTTTCTGCTAGCGGCAGTTCAAAGGTTTTCACCCCGCCCAGGTGGGCGTGGCCTATTGGTTATTGAAGTGCCTCAGTTTTCCTTCTGTGAGTCGCCGTACAATCACTAAAATAAACACTTTTGTAATTCCCAAGTGGGTTGCGATGGTCCAAACTGCCCTTCATCACGCTGTTCACATCCTCCATCGGCGATACCTGTCCTTCATGCTCCGACGCCCCGTGACGCCAAAGCAGGACTGCAAGAATACAGCGGAGCTCCTCTTGCGGCTCAGGCTGCGCCGCAAATATCAAAACCAACAGTTGCCTGCTGAAAGAAGGCCTCACACAGGTACGTATCTAATGCCAAATCTTTAATGAAGAAAAGCAATGACAAAAGGCAGACCTGCCTCGCCGGAATACTGAAATCCTTTCCCAAAGGGTTTCATGCTTTCCTCGCACTTCCTCAGGGTCTCAGGACAACGTGCAAAGTGAAGGTTTGGCGGATTCTGCTAGCGGCAGTTCAAAGGTTTTCACCCCGCCCAGGTGGGCGTGGTCACCCGCGTGGCCTGTTGGTTATTGAAGTGCCTCAGTTTTCCTTCTGTGAGTCGCTGTACAATCCCTAAAATAAATACTTTTGTAATTCCCAAGTGGGTTGCGATGGTACAAACTGCCCTTCATCACGCTGTTCACATCCTCCATCGGCGATACCTGTCCTTCATGCTCCGACGCCCCGTGACGCCAAAGCAGGACTGCAAGAATACAGCGGAGCTCCTCTTGCGGCTCAGGCTGCGCCACAAATATCAAAACCAACAGTTGCCTGCTGAAAGAGGGCCTCACACAGGTACGTATCTTATGCCAAATCTTTAATGAAGGAAAGCAATGACAAAAGGCAGACGTGCCTCGCCGGAATACTGAAGTCCTTTCCCAACACGTTTCATGCTTTGCTCGCACTTCCTCAGGGTCTCAGGACAACGTGCAAAGTGAAGGTTTGGCGGTTTCTGCTAGCGGCAGTTCAAAGGTTTTCACCCCGCCCAGGTGGGCGTGGCCACCCGCATGGCCTGTTGGTTATTGAAGTGCCTCAGTTTTCCTTCTGTGAGTCGCCGTACAATCACTAAAATAAACACTTTTGTAATTCCCAAGTGGGTTGCGATGGTACAAACTGCCCTTCATCATGCTGTTCAAATCCTCCATCAGCGATACCTATCCTTCATGCTCCGACGCCCCGTGACGCCAAAGAAGGACTGCAAGAATACAGCGGAGCTCCTCTTGTGGCTCAGGCTGCGCCGCAAATATCAAAACCAACAGTTGCCTGCTGAAAGAGGGCCTCACACAGGTAGGTATCTTATGCCAAATCTTTAATGAAGGAAAGCAATGACAAAAGGCAGACGTGCCTCGCCGGAATACTGAAGTCCTTTCCCAACGTGTTTCATGCTTTGCTCGCACTTCCTCAGGGTCTCAGGGTCTCAGGACAACGTGCAAAGTGAAGGTTTGGCGGTTTCTATATATAACATTTTATATAAGTATGTTTAAATATTTTTTAAATTAAATTAATTCTATTATATTTGTTAAAATGTATATTAAATCTAATAAATTTTTTTAAAGATAATTTTATTATTCAACATATTTAACATTAAGTTTTATTTTGTACATCTATATTTTTTACATCGATATTTTTGTTTCGATATTTTTGTATTTACAATTTTAAATATAAGATGTCGATATTTTTTACATCAATATTTTTGCATCGATATTTGTGTATGAGGATATTTTGTGAATCGATATTCTATCAGTGAACCCAGCCTGATGCCTGGAAGTTCAAAGTTAAGGAATCTGCGGCTAGATGTCTCTATCAGATCAACTGAAATTGCTTTATATTTGATAGCCAATTACAGAATTTTTGATTTCATTCCACAAACATTCACATCCGGTTAATTTGGGGAATGGCAAATATAATTGCCCACACCGGCTATAATATTTAGTGTCCCCTATGTTTCTTACCAGGATTAAATTTGGCATGGTCTTATGTTGGCTGGGTGAGAACAGTATTTTTATGCCAACTGGAACCCTTCCTTGAGTTTTCCACCATCTTTTACTATGGGGATATCACATATTACGGCTCATGCGTTGCTGTAATATCTCGTATACCCTACCTTTCAAGGGCTACCTTTAGGCCATTGACCAATTGGAGTTGACTTTTACTTGATACCAGATTGCAGTCTCTTTTCCCATTTTTTATTTCATTCGACTAGCTTTCACTCGGTTCCTATGGGGGATACCAAATATAATGGCCCATAGGGGTTATAACATTTGGTATCCCCTATGTTTCTCCGGTTTGAACTTACCAGGATTCAGTTTGACATAGTCTTATGTTGACGTGGAGACCAGAGTATTTTTATGCCAAATAGCACCATTTCTTTTGTTTTACAACATCTTTTGCTACAGGGATACCAAATATTACGGCTCACACATTCCTATTATATCTCATAACCCCTACATTTCATGGGTTACCCTTTGGGCATTGATCAACTAAAGTTGCCTTTTGTTTGATAGCAGGTTATAGTATTTTTTCGCAATTTTGATAACATTCCAGAAGCTTTCACATTCGGTTCCTTTGAGGAGGACTGGCGGACACCTCACGCAGCACCAGCACTGCACTGCAGTCACCTGCAGCCTGAACCTGGTGGAGAGTTGGGGGCCATGGTGCACTGTCTAGAACATGCTGTATCATCCACTTGGGGTTGATACCAATGTGGGCATGATGGTGAAGCCCAAATCTGCTGAGAACCCCACCCCAGGCACAGGAATGCAGTGGGCCCTTCTGCCCCTCCTGATAATGGAGTTGACACTCTTGGCCACTCTCCACAGTCCAGTTTAAAAAGATATTGCTTGCAATTCTGGACACAAAAGACACACTGAAGTCCAAGATCGATGCAGTCTTCTAGCAGACCCCCTACCTGAAAGCCTAAACGCAAAGGTTTACATCATAGGAACAGCAGAGCTCAGCTCCATGGAACGGCTTTCTTCAAATGTGTGTGAAAACATGCAACAAAGCTATATCAAAGCACGATTCTTCCACATTGCAGCTGTTGGTAACATGTTTTGTCTAGGTAATAGGGACTGACCAGAACAGAATAACAAGAGACATTGTTGCCTGACCTTGCATATTATGTTCAGACAGAATTGAAGAGAAGGCTGAGAACGTGAAAAACAATCTGTTATCATGTACAGGGCAGAGGCAAAGTATCGCGAAAACAAACTCTTAGCAGAAGCGTGCGCAAAAGCAGCAGCATAGGGCAAGCAAAACTCATGCTAACTTAGCAATGCCGACAATGTATCTAAGGGCCACATAACCCCATATAACACCCTCCCCCTGGTTTGTCAGTAGGACATAGAGAAAAGGACAAAAACAGAGTTCAAAAGTCAGTCAATGTTAAAAAAATAGTGAGAAACTTTCATAAAAAAACAAATCAGAGAAAAAGGGAAAGTCCAAAGAAAAAGAAAAAGGCATGGTGAGCTTGAAAAAGAGTCTGTACCCCAGACAGTGGAATTGTGACGACCTAAGTAGTCAATCCATGAAGGTATATGTGCAAAGAAATGCAATTCCCTCCAACAGCTCATCCCGGTCATTGGTAGAAAAAAGCGATGACATCCAATTAAGTAAGTCGAAGGAACAAACATGTTCCTCAACAGCAGGATCATCCAAAAGTAGAAATGGAAATATTCAATGAAACTACGTTGTAGGAAAGTCTGCGCAGCCGCACAGATATCCCATTCAGCCAAGATTCCAAGTAAAGCTGCACGGGACATTCGACCATCCACAGAACAAGCCTTGTCATGCACCTCTAAGGGACCCATCAACTTGCTAAAATCAGGGATTGGACACCACGTGTTCGATAGGCAAAGATCCATAGCCCAGGAAAAAGGACATCTTTTGCAATGAAGCACTGGTTGCACGCAAGTATAGTATGCAAAGCGAAAGCTCAAGTCATAACTGACGCCAAGTGTTGCTAAAGGCAAGCATCCAAAAGCCTCATACAGGCGATTACGATACAGTTACAGCTGGGCTGGCCTGTGCAGAGCCACAAAGTGAGCAGCCATTACGGAGCACAATGAGGAGAAGCAGGACACCAGCTGCTAGCGCCAATATTAAGGGAAACCCTCCAAATACGCTGGAAAATATAGAATGAATAAAAGCCGGTATTACACCGAATATAGTTTGAAAGGAAGAGACAAGGCCAGATCCCACACATTTAAAAGAATGTGGAAGGCCTCTCATCTCAGATGCATTAAATATTTGGTTAATCAGTTCACCAAAATGAAGTGGGAGGTTAGTGTTAAGAAGCGACTGTATCTCACTCGAGGTCCGAGCCACCTGTAATCTAAATGTTTCTCGGGCTGAAGTGAGGGCCACCTCCTGTTGGAATAAAAGGGCTTTGCGTCTGCTCAACTTGTTGAACTCTGTTTTCAAAGTCGGAATGGAAGGCCAAAGCAAAGAATCTAAACTCCCCTGCGGGGGCGGGAAAAGGACATTGCTACAGCAAGTTACGCGCTGGGAAACTGTTACCGCCCGCAAACCACAGCAGTCTTGATTGTTTAAAATGAGATAGCTGCCGTTAGTAAGCAATGTAAATACAGGTGTGATGGATGGTACTGGAGTCCCCTTCAAATAGCAAGCTAGATTCGGAGCTGACACATTACATTCGCCGTGCAATTTTACATTCTTGCACACAAGAACTGTGGCCTAAACGTAGCAGCTGGCACTAAGTGCTGCGCAGCTGTGAATAAACAAAGTACCGGGGACTGGCATCACTGTGCCTTCTGTGCCCCTACTGGGGCTCCCTCTAAATACAATTGGCCCCCCCAACGTTGGAGCGGCCCGCAACTGCTGGACCGCTCAGGCACCGACAATGTGCCTTGAAATGCGCCACCTCACTGGGGCCCTCGGGGCCTATAACTTTAATAACATTGCCCCCTCAGTGCAGCTGCCCTCTGCAAGCAGGACAGCTGTAGATATGGCCAACTGGGAAGATCACGGGCCCCTCTGGGCCCTCTACAACAATGTGTCCCCCTCGTTGGAGCGGCCCGCAACGGCGGGTCCACTCAGCAATTAAAACAAAAGGGACAACATCGGGCCCTCTCTTACCGGGCTCTCTGCGCGTGTCCTCTTCGCCCGGTCTTCGCTCCTCTCAGCACTCGAGACCGGCGCCACTTCTCCCGTGCGGCGGGGGCAGGCACCGACAATGTGCCTCGTGCCCCCTCCACCTCAAGCTCCACGGGCTGCTCTTCTTCCTTCTCGGCAATTCCGTGGGTGCGGGGCTTCCCTCGGGGAGGCGGAAGTCCCGCCCCACATCAGGCATCACGTTGCCTGACTTCCTGTTTTCCGCGTTCTCTGCGGCTCGGGCTGGCGGCGGTGATTCTCCTCCACGGCGGCAATACGGGGTAGGCTCCCGTCATTTAAAATAAGGCACAAGCGGGGTGGGCACCCGCCTTCAGGCACCGTAAGGCGGGGTGGGCACCCGTCGTTTTCAATATCTATAAAGCGGGGTAGGCTCCCGTTATGCATCGCAATGCGGGGTGGGCACCCGCTCCTCTTAGCATCCTGGGGGAATCCCCACATCGGGATTCCCTCAGGAAATCCGGCAGCTCCGTGCTGCAGGGCCCTCATGCTCCTTTTCCTTGGGGCAACCAGAAGAAAGCGCTCACAAGGCGCTAGATGCACAAAGTCCTGGAAGATGAAGGGGAAAATGCTGGGCAAAGGGAGGCAGCCCTCCTGGCAGGTCCTCCTGGGCCCCAGCAGCAGCACGCCCCCGCAGGTTTAGGAACAGGTCCAGAACATTTTCATGGGGTCACAGCCCTTATATTTATACCCAGAATTCCTTTGTCTGTAGTGCAGGGCATGGGGGAACCAGATGCAACTGGTTCAGGGGGGATTTGGAGCACTTTGTTTTGCAAGCTCCTCTTCCTCTTGGTCAGGTGGGGGCTAGGTGATCAGACACACCACATTGTACCGGGCAGGCACACTCTTATTCAGAGTCAGGGGATTACTCCTCCCAGCCCAGGTGTCCTATTCAGCCCAGCGCTGACTCACCCTGCCCCTCCTGGAGCCACACACACCTCCCAGCCCCTGTCACTCACAAGCCAGACATGCAATTCACATCAGGCAGGCAGACACATAGCACACAGAAATGCCAACTTCTAAAAGTGGCATTTCTCTTATAGTCATAATAAATCTGTGCACACCATTGCGCAGCATTTATTCTCACAATTTCATACATACCAGACTTGACCACACTGCTCCTCTCATAACAGGAATTACCACTGACACACACTTAGCAGGGAATCCCCAATGCATTCCTATGGGAGGGCAGGCCAACTTCACCAAATGTACACAGAGAGTGCACGCACTTTACACTGGACCACAGTGCTAAAGTGCCCAGAGGCCTAAAACCACCAACACCATGTCAGAACTTAAGGCAAAAAGTTTAGGGGTGAACTTGCCAAAAAGGGACAAGTCCAACAATTGGTGTTTGTTTTGAGCCAGGCATGTTGCAGCTTTCTAATTTGTTATTTTATCTCTTTTATCTCTGTATTTCTCCAAGGTGCCTGTTTTCTTTTGTTCTGTTGTGTATATTTTTGTGGTATTAGGATATCAAAATCTTCCTGTAGCCACTCATATAGTTTTTGAACAGAATGTATTGTTTCCAGATCTGTACAGGATGTTAGTTGTGTATCTAAGTGTTCCAAATTGAGTTTGTTCCACGGTCGGTAGGTGGATGCACGTAAAGTGGTTTTAGGTGCGTTGCTTTGTGTTGTTTTATGTTGGAAAGCAAGCAAATGGTGGTCTGACCATGTGAGTGGAGTTATTGTTTGAGAGGTAACTAGTTATGTATTTGCAAAAGTAACATCTAGGATGTGTCCAGTAATGTGTGTGGGTTTGTGGAAGATCTGATGCAGGTTCAGTGTGTCTAGGCCAGTGATGATTGTTTTTGGATGGGGACATATTGAGTTTGTCAAACCAAATGTTGAGGTCATCCAGAATGCATAGGTTGGAGTGTAGTGTTATCATGTTTGAAACTGTGCCTAGATGAATGTCCTGGATTGTTGCATTAGGAGGTGGAGGTCTGTAAAGGAGCAGGAAGCTACAGGAGGAAGATGGTGTAGGGTTGCATCTGGTGAAGAGGGCCTCACAACCTTGTATGGAGATTTCAGTTATACTGATATTTAATGTTTTCTTGAACACAACAGCTAGGCCACCTCCTCTTTTGCCTATACGATTTTGTGTGATAGTTTGATAGCCTAGAGGAACGGCTTCATGCGGGACGGGAGCCATATCATCTCCCAATCATGATCCAGTTATGAAGAGTCTTGTGTCAGTGAGAAGATTGTAGATGTGATGTTTCTTTCTAGAGAATGATCGAGCATTTATCAGTAGACAGTTTAGAGAATGTGCTTTGGTGATAGTGTGACTTTGTTTTGTGGAACAGTGAGCAGTATTTTGTGGGCTTGTAGCAGGTGTGCCCTTAGTGTTGGTATTAGATGTATGTGGATAGCTATGGTGTAGCTTTCGGTATCATGTTCGTTGTCCAGTTGAAAGTATTTTGATGGGTCTGCGTGTGTAGGTGGTTTAGGTGGTGGAGACGGTGGTTGAAAGTGAGTTGGTGAGCTATGCTGTTTTTGTAGTTTAACCTTGTTGGCAGTAGACATGGAGATGCGAAGTTGTGAGGAGTGGCATGTTGCTTATTTTGTTTGCATCTGCTTAGGGTGGAACGTGTATAAGTTAGGGATGGTGGTGCAGCATGTGGGTCATGTTGTAATGTTCTAAATTGTCAAATGGGTGAGAGGCGTTTAAAAGAGAGTTGCTGTGTTGCTGTATATGTGATAGGTGTGGGGAAAGAGAGAAAGCTTGTCATTGAAGTTTGTTCATGGTGTGTATCATTTGTGTAGTCTGGAAGGGGGGAGTGGGTGTATGTTTGTAGTTTGTGACGGAAAGTATTATGAGTTTGTGAGAAGCTGGCTTAGTACATGGTGCACACTTATGTAAGTGGGCATCCTGCACCAATCCAGACAAGAATTATGGTGATTTTAGTGGTCTTAGACAACCTTAGAAAGCTCTCTAAGTGGCATCTGTGGAGAGCAGCCTTCAGGCTTAGTCCATAAGGAGTGTAAAACAGCTTGTTTTACCAGAGCATAATCTTATTGGTATAGATTAAGTGAAAAAGAACCACACAGTGTATTTATAAAAATATATATTTATTATAAGACATTCACTAACACACACAGTTATCACCTAGACTGAGATATACACAATGCACTCAATACTTTGCAATAGAAATAGGTAAGTAGCACGAATACGCAGTGGTCACCATGGTGAGACCAAACCATATGCTAAAATAGTGGTATGTGGACCACGACTCAAGTGAAGAGTATACCCAGAAGACATGGAAGTGCCGGGGACCCAAGGAACCACTCAAGGTAAGTAACCAGGAACCCCAAGGAGGCCGTGTGCAGAGTGGGAACATGACCGAGGGCTCAACACAAGTCAATGGGTAAGTCGTGGTTGCAATTTTAAAGAAGAAGATCCCTTCCCAGTGGACCCTGGAGAAACCCAATAGAAGACAGAAGATTGGAGAGCCACCCCACCCGTGGATACCCAAGGAACCAGGATACCTACACCAGGACAGCCGGATGCATAGGTGTGAAGTGGCATTGGGAACCGCCGTCAAACTCAGTGGAGGACTTCAGGAAGATGCCGCTGCTGGAGAAGGTGAAAGTGTCCAGAGGAACCCAAAGGTGGATTCAGGATGAGAAGTACCTGCAAGCAGGGGGGACAGAGTTTATGCCACCTGGAAGTGACCAGGAGGCCCGGAAGACAAATGCCCACTGAAGTCAAGTGCTGCAGGAAAGCTGACGATGACCTTGGAGCTGCAGCTGTGCGGACCAGGTGAAATTGTGGAAGACCAGGAGCCATGCACGAGCTGTCCCACATCGGATGTCGAAAGTTGAGGGGCTGGTGTCTGTCGGGACCACCAACAAGCTTTGGCAACCGCCAACAATGTAGAGAGCAAGGAAGGTGCAGTGTCGGGACCAGCAAGGTCCATTTGACTCACCACAAGCAGGGGAGTCAAAGCAGGCGCCGAGCATTCAGGGGAGCCCGCTGAAATCAAAGAAGACCCTCAAGAGGCCCAACAGGCCGTAGGCACTGGAGTCGCAAGAGGACCTCGAGCAGCTCACCAAAGATGCAGGCCCAAGGTGCAAGTGAGGTGATGAGGACGAACATCTTGGTCACAGGAGATGCTTGAGGTGGGGACTACTTGAAGCCCAAAGATCTTGATGAAAGGAAGCCAACAAACCTTTGCAACAGCAAGTCAACGCAGTGCACAGAGATTCGGTTCCTGTAGCTCCGACGAGGTATACTGGCCTCAAACTTGGTGACAGGACAGGGCAGGCTGCAGGCTTCAAGGGATGTAAACACTGCCACCTGTGTTGCTGAGCCTTTCGGAGTCGGTGGGAGCCCAGGATCAGCAGACCGGTCAGCTTAGGTGCGGTGCCTGCAGATGCAGGGAAGTGACTCCTTCACTTCAAGGGAGATTCCTTCAGGTGTCTTGGATGCCCACAGGCCTTGGAAGGTTCCCGTATGGAGCACAGGCATGGATGTTGCAGCAGACGAGCAGTGCGACAAGATCACGAACAGTAGGAGTCTTCTCAGTTGCAGCTTTGATGCCCAGAGCGAAGTCCAGCAAAGTCCAGAATGCCCAGACGGTGGAAGAAGTGGTGTCTTGAAATTAATCTTGTCCCACGACTAATCTAGAGACCCACCCTCAGGAACCCCTTAAGTACCCTAAGGAAAGGGTTGGGATGATTCAGGGTTCCCTCCCAGGGGAGGGGTCGGACAGTGGGGAGGATACTTCCATATCCTTTATCCAGTTTCGCGCCAGAGCGAGGGCCAACTGCTCCCTGAGCAGGTTTGAACTGGACTATGCAAGGAGGGCACCAAGTGTGCCCTTCAAGCAGACTGAGTGGTGCTGGCAAGCACTTCCACCCAGCGCCAATACACTAAATACTGTCTGGGAGGTGGTCACACCTCTCTGTGACAGGATACCTATTGTTCTGCCTTCCCCTGCTCGAGATTAGCTCCGCAGCAGGAGGCAAGAATCGTGTCTCTGGTCGGCAGCATCCATGGTGTGCTGTCCGGGTCTAGAAGACTGGTATCGGGAGCACTGAGGGCCTCCCAGAGGAGCTTTACAGTGCATGGAATCATACCTCCCACACCTTTAACATGGAATTATACCTCCCACACCGTTTACAGTGTGGGAGTATGATTCCAACATGTTTGATACCAAATATGACAGGGTTTGTTACAGCCAGTTTAGAAATGGTCATCACATAATGACGCATGGCCACTCTATGTATAGTAATAGCTGATGCACTTACAACCCGGGAGAATAGATTCCAAAGCTTGTACGGGTTTCCTGCTCATGCAGGTGCACCCTCACACTTAGAACCGAGCACCCTGCCTTCAGGATTGAAAGGCCTGCTTTAGTGGTGACTTGTAGGATTTAATTGCAGTGCCCTTAGATATAGGGATACCAATATCTTTTGTAAGTGGTGCTAGCACCAGCTTACACAGGCTGCAATGGCAGGCCTGTAGGTACAGTTTGTGTGGTGTCCCATGGGTGGCATAATACTGTTATGTTCCGTATAGAGGCCCTAATAGAGACCCGTTCATACATGCCCTAAAATGGACGTATTCGTATTTGCCCCAATACGGTCATATTCGTACTTGCCCTATTATGCTCAAAGCTGCATATGCCCTATTACCGTCATAACTGTACATGTCCTATTATAGTCATGATTCCTTATATAGGCATGATCTTTCACCTACATTGGTCCTCGCTAGTACACAACGAGCTCTGAGGGCTGAACGTTATCTATTCTGTGGTTTTGAATACAGCAGGGTTTTTCCCAAACACAGGCCCACACTGTACTCATCAATTATGCATGGCTCTCTAGGAATACACCACCTGCATAATATGTATGTACAAAGTTCACCCCTGACATCTTCCTCAAGTCTAACAAGGGCCAATACAAACCATACGAAGCAACTAGAGTCTTCAGGGTATAAATACACCACATCTTACCCCGGTAAGACAGAGGGAACCGAGACTTCCATGCTGACACACTGACCAGAGACGCTGAGGCTCCTGCATGCAGTCGCTCCAGCTGACAGCGGTCTAACACAACCCTTGCGGGGTGTCCAACTCGAGACCAGGACGGGGTCCCACACTCTCGCTATTCAGGTATGGGGGTTCGACTAAATCCTAGAAGGATTCTTGGCTCTTAGGCTTTTAGACCTACACATATGCTAGGTACACTCAGGTACATCTAGTTAGGCATCGTAGGAGTATGCGCACTTTTCATAATGCTTTTTATATTCATGTATGTATTCATGACTATTGCAATATGGTAGAACTGTTCTATCCCTTTGCTTTTATCGTACTGATGATAATAAATCTCTGCTATTGTCTGCTGATTGCCGCAGCACATATATTTTACACTAGAATAACAACTGTTCAATAAATACTTATTGAAACGCCCAGACTGTTTATTCTGTGTAACTCTCTGAGACAAACCGAACAAGTAAGCATGAGTGAGTGAGCGAAAAGTAGTATATTGTTTCCACGATTCTGATGAATTATGGTTGTCATGATCTAAGGTTGCAAGGAACTAATCTCTCCCCGATAAGAGGAGATTCTAGTGGCACTGTGAGCTAACTAATGCAAATCAGGCTAACATACGTGGTGGGGGTGCACAGATCCAGTCTACCTCCAAACCCACAGCCTATGTTATCCAAACACGCAGGTCCTGCATGGGTACTATAGGAACTACACGACATGGCGCCGCCAACGTTGGTTGGGTACTTATTTAACAGTAGAATCTGAGTTTTTCAGTTGTGCTATTCTCAGAGAACCTACTCACAAAACACCAGAGACGTCTGGAGTGGGTGGGAACAAAATCCACCACAGCTGAGTAGTACGAAAATACTATTTATTGGCTGTTGGTTAATCAAGCTTGAAAGGACATAGAGTTCCTAAATTGTGCATAACACCTTATCTTAGTTCCCTTGAAACACTTCTTCCTCTAAACATGTCCAATACCGAGGTAGGGGCAGAGAGAGTTGAACTGAATTTTTCAGACGAAGGAGAAGATCCTCTGGATGCAATACAGATTGCACCAAAATTCAGAATGACAGTCACCCTAAGACTGTTAGAAAATGGTTTACAAGCGAGGGGTGGCATTGTTGTTTTCGTGATTGAGGCACATGAATCAAATAAAACAGAGGTGTTCTATTCATGGGTTACATTCCCAGCAGCAAATGCCATAACAAAGACATTTCACTACTATATAAAAGGAGATGCACCGTGGGAATATTGTCCATTTGAGGACATAGAGATTCCACTCACTTACCAGGAACATCATTACTGGTTTAAAGGGCGCCCTACCCCACGTACAACAACGAGTAAGATTTGGCCCGCTCGGAGGAGACGGAGCCACATGGCCGATACTAGCGGCTTACACACAGCATCCTGACATTAACACAATGCCACAGCCAGAATTACTCGTACAACACGGAGATTTAATTAAAATCTACAGAAACCTGACACAATTCGTCATGAGGACTTTAACAATTCAACCTTCACCAGCAGGTGCAGCAAACAGTACTCCGACTCAGGGTACAGGAAATAAAATTACTCCTCAAACATTACACGCGGTAATGGGCAAAATGCCAGCAAAATACGAACAAATACCATTCTGGATAGCTCAGAAAATAACTCGGCTTGTGGCAGTATTCCCGAATACTACCACCTATGAAAAACACAGAATTCTAACAATCTGCTTGTCCATGGGGATCACACCACAAGTAGAGGACTGCACCTCTTGGGGTTCAGTCTTCGCTGCCATATATACCAGAACACATGGTATCCCGTCCTTAGCAGTAGTACCTGACGTATTGAGACAGATACAAAATGAGTACGGAGCAGAGCCTGCCCTTAACTTAGGGATGAAGTTACTAAATAACTTTGACCAGGTATCAGCCATAATACTAGCTAACATTAAGGGGGAAGCGGCTTCAGTGGCGATCCGCCAACGCCTAAGGGAGTTCAGTCCAGGAGATCAACAACACGAACTACCCAAAATAATTGAAACTGACTATTCAGAACTAGGCAGAGACAGTTTAGGGGGGAAAGCATTAAAACCACAACTGGTGGGCAGTGCTGAAAAGGACACTACAAAGCAGACACCTACTTCTTCTAAAAAGAAGTGGGAAAATAAAAAACAACAAAAGTCTAAAGACAGTAGATCTCAATCCAGAGGTAGGTCTCCTCAACAGGAGCCCTCTGAAAGGAGGTATAACCTCAGGAATAGGGATAACATTAAAAAAACCTGACAGGTATCAGGATACTGATACTCGTTCCTCACGTTTCTTTCAGGGTTCATCAAAAAACTCTGAGAGGGAAGGATGGTCAGAGGAGCGTACAAAGTCCAGAGACACGCAACGCGCTGCGGACTACGCACCTAAAAAAGAAGATAAACAAAAATCAAAACCTCAGTTCAAAAAGAAGAAGGTAGCAGGTCTCAAGATCAGACATGCCCAGAATTCTGAGGACACAGCTTCTGAACGGGGAATGGGCTCTGACGATGCTAGACAGCGTGGCATAAGTAACGATAGCTCGCCAGAACCTGAAGGAATTTCTGGTGACAGCAGAGTTGAGTGAGTATATCACGGTGGAAACACCTGATACTCGGGTAAGTGTTCCACATAAGTTACATGAGATAACACTCCGGCTGGAGGGGGACAAGCCCAGGAAAATTAAACGTCTCTTTTGGAAAAATCTGTCATCTGGTTATGACATTCTATTAGCAGAACAAGACTGGCCGCCAGCATTCGTCATGGAGTGCCCTAGGGGAGAAACTGTCATTTTTCCAGCCTTTTCCGACCTTGTTCCCATACATTTAAAACATGCATATGCGCAGGAGTGGGCGGTTGCCCTAGCTCCAGCATTGTACAAAAATCATGTTGGTTGGGATGAGGATTCAACCCACCACGTGATCCCGTTAAAAGTTTCCCCAAATGCTCAAAGGCAATACCCTATAAAGCAGGAAGCTAAAAAACAAGTCAGGGAGATCCTAGATCAACTAGAATACCAGGGGGTGATTGAAGATTGCACTTCACCTATGAACAATCCTTTGTTTCCCGTAATGAAACCTGACAACACATATCATTTAGTTTTGGATTACAGACATTTAAACACTTGCACAAAGACATTTGCAGTTCAAAATGCACACAGTTCCGCATTAATGAATAACATTGTGTGCAAAAAAAAAAAAACAACACTTGACATCTCAAATGGATTTTTCTGCCAAAATATAGCTCCTGAAAGCAGGTATCTGACCGCATTCAGGGGCATATTCACAAGGAGCTATCGCCGAATTAACGGCACTTTATCTCAGCCAAAGTCGTGATAAATATACCTCCCCATTCACAAGCTGGTGTAAACAGCCCACAGCACCAGTCTACCCGCGATAGCAGCCGCAAAAAACATCGCCACAGAAGACCCGTGCAACTATCGCTAATGAGATGCAGAGTGGGCGTTCCCGTGCCAAAAGGTGCGACAGCATCACACCTCAACATTCACAACGACCAGCCACATCTGCGATAAAAACACAAAACCGGCGATAAGCCGCGTTAGCACCAGGAAATCTACACCTGCCCTGACCTGGTGTAAAGTCCGACCACAGCCTGCACCACAAAAGGGAGCACAGCCCAGAGCCACACATGAAGGACAACAGATGCCCACGAGCAACTGAACATGCAGCACGGACACCCAAGAGGGCCACAACACCCACCGACACCACACCCAGGCCCGCAACACAAAACTAAGGGCCTCATTACGATGCCGGTTGGACTTTCGTTCAACCACCAATCCATTTGGAAAAGGGACTGCCCGACTACAAGTTGGTGGTCACACAGTCCGAATAAGGATGCGACCACCACCACAGCGGTAGCAATGTCTATTTTATGTACTGTGGCGGATGCTGCGGGCTGCAGCACCCGCCGCAGTGCATAAAATATGCCTGAAACATATCCCTGCACTACATAGCAGGCACCATGCGGTGCCTCCCACATGGTGCAGGGATATGGAGGGGGCAGCATAGGTGCCCCCAAAACCGAGCCCATGGGGATAAGGGGGGCCTGCTATGGGTCCCCAATGTCCCCTTCCGCCTGCCTTTTCATGGTGGGTTCACTGCCATGAAAGGGTCGGCGGAAAGGAACATCGTAATTCCTACGGCGGTGCCTGGCTGGCACCACCACCATTGTAGGCATTACGCCTTAGATGGACCAACGGTGGTAGGGGGAAAAAATGATTGTGATGGCGAAGGGACCACCACCGACATTCTGTCGGTGGCGGTCCCACCTTCATCATAATCGGGCCCTAAATGATATTCAGAAGACTCTGATGGGTTAATATATTGCCATTTTACCCTTTACTAGTAATGACTGCAATCATTTGGAAATATAATAACTGATTTGAATAGCACCAAATATTAGGGTTCTCCTGTTTCTAAGCATTCCCTTATTTTTTCCATTGATAAAACTTGGGCAGAATGATATATATTCAAATTTTGCTAGGATCACATAATTTGACCAAACCCCCTTACCCTTAAGCATCCTGCTGCAAGAGAGGCACCTTGTTGATGACATGGTTTTATAAACAACAATTGTCGATTGCCACTTGAAAGTGCCCCCTTATATTTTTATATTATATTATTATTATCTTTTATAGAAATAGAAATGCAAATGGAATGTTTAGGTACCTTTTGCACTTCTGGTAGATCCCGATCTAGTGCTGAGTAATATGCATGCCTGGCTGCATGCTCTGTTCGGGATTCTGATGATTTAATGGAGTGAATGCCAATAGTTTTAGACCCATGCACAACCATGTCCTTTCAACTTTCACTTTACAGGCTCATTATTTTTTTTATTTTTTTTGTATTTATGTTTTTATCCTTTTGATCCCCAGATGGCTTTTCGGTTCTATGAAAGGAACGAACATGCGGCAATTTACCAGAAGTACATGATTCGTGCACCCAAGGAGGTGCACAACCTGATCCTCTCCTACTTGGAAAAGAAGGTAGAAGGACAAAACAGAAATGTTTGTACTGTTTAGCAGTGTTTTTAAAATGTGCAGGAATTAAAATTGCATTGTATTGCCTGTGGGTGTTTCTTGTGTGAAATCTCAGATCCACCTGAATGTTAGAAATGGTGTTTCTGGTTGGCTAGGGCGTACGCATAAGCCAGGCAGAACCCACCACTCTAGTCAGGGTAAGGGAGTTACACACCCAAGATAACCCCTGCTCACCCCCTTGGTAGCTTGGACGAGCAGTGAGCCTTATCCCGGAGGCAATGTGTAAAGCGTCTGCACAACACACATGCACACACTAGTGACACACTAGGCACACCACAAAAGAGACTGCACATAAGGTTATATAAACATAGCCTTTGTATTATATACACATAAGAACACATTTAGACCATCAATCACTGCGTAGCATGTAAAACACTTTTAGACCACATAACAGAGATCACTGCACCACTAGGCGCTTGTCATAAAGATGCACACAAAAACAAATCAGATCCATTGTCATTTTGTATTATAGGTAAAATACATTCCGACCACCACTCACATAAATCGTTGTGCCACTAGGTACTTGTCATAAACGGGCACCTAAGGCCATAAGTCACTTGGCAGTCAGAAAAAAACAAACTATTAGACCCTAATTACACAGATCACGGTGCCACTAGGCACTGGTCATCAAAATGCACATAAAAACACATAACTCATTTTTCCACAGGCAAAGATCATAAACATCATAGTGCAGTAAATCATGTGCCTATGAGTCACCCAAGTCCTGAGAAACATTATGGCCACATTATGCCTATCATCACAGCGCACCAAAGCGTAGTCTCCTAGGCTGTACTGGTACTCACAGGGATGTAAGGTGCAGCACATCTACACACCTACTAGGGGTTATGCGGTAACCCTCACTCCTCAATTCTAGTCGGGGAGGCCTCCATTGAAGACTTTCTCCAGAATGCCCCTCCAGAAGCAAAATCAGGGCGGATTTGGAAAAAAATGCCCCTGGTAACCGGGCGACCTCTTTGAGTCCTCTAGGGGCGGAATGATGGCCCGGCAGCTGCCCGCAACCCTGTGGTGCAGCTGCCTCACTTACATAGACTGTAAAGCCCCGGGTGCTGCTTTACAGGAGGGGGCACCGGAGCACCACCACCAGGTTGGGAGCCCTCCTCTGGGCTCCAATGCGAAGGGCGCAAGTATCCTCTCGTTGGCCTTGTACGGAGGGGTGGCGCCTTCCTCCCTAGGGGCGATCTGGAGGTGGCCCTCTGCCTTTGCCTGGTTTCCAGCTGTCTGGCAATGAGTCAGTGCCGGCTGGTGGTGCTGATGTCACGATTGGTGACTCTGTTGCTGTTGCAACGGTTTGAGTGCGGCTCCGACCGCAACTCAGAGGTCGCCGATGTACTCCTCCTGAGCCATGTTGCCGCAAGGGGGGGCATCTCTTGCCCCTACACCGGCCCTCTCATCCCTAACGCTGTGGGGCAGGCTCTCTGAATGCTCGCTATGGAACGACCTCTCTGTCGAGAGGCAAGCACGCCATAGGGCAACCAAAGGTGTGTGCGCAGCCAGCTCTGTTCAGGGACTCGGTTAAAAGAATTTCAGCGTCCCTCAGCCCTTAGGAATGGACACAATGCTCACCATGTGCCCTAGTTGTAGAGCAATTTAGAAATACCCGGTGGTGGTAGGGATCAGTCCACGAATTTCCCAGCTGCACAGGGGAGTTCAGGACAGCATTATAAATCCCAATAAAGTAACACACCCGGCATTTCAAGAAGGTAAAAACACCAGGAAGACTTTGATGACCCTGAGTCTTCCAACAACAGGAGGCCAGCACACACAGGCCCTTGAGGATTCCTTTCACAAGCAGGATGCCACAGCAGGGCTGAAAGAGTCAGTCCTTTTCCTCCACCAGAAGCAGCAACTGCAGGCCAACCCAACCCTCATTCAAAAAAGGTAGCACTCCTCACACAGTCCTTTGCTCTTCTTCTTGGCAGGGTCCTCTTGTTCCTTGAAGTAATCCAAATTCATGGGGTTTTAGGTCACATGCTTATACCCAAAAATGTCTTTGATGTCTTTGTAGCAAGGGTCTCTGAACCTAGTCCAAACCAGTTCTGCATTCACTGGTGCAGCATGACCACAGGGGGCGGAGACAGCATTGTGCAAAAGGAGGCCCAGCGTATTCAGGTGTAAGTAGCACTCGTCCCACCACTCTAAATGCAGACCAGGTCTATTCAGCTCTGCACCTAGTCACCCAGGTAAGGCAGGGCACACCTCAACCCCCTCAGGGACTGTCTACAGTGAATGCACAACTCAGCTCCTGTCACCCACACACCAGATGCTCAATACACAAGCAGCCAGAGGCACACAGAATAGTGAAGTAAGAAAATGCTCCCTTTCTAAAAGTGGCATTTTCAAACACAGGATTTAAAAAACACCTCTACCAAAAGGTGTGATAATAAATTCTGAGTTCAGAGAGTCCAAACATGATTGTTTTATTTTGTCCCTATGGAAAGTTGCACATGTAAATATGGAACAGTACAACCCCATTATAAGCCTATGGGACAGATAGCCTTGCAACAGTGAAAAATGAAACACACTGTATTTCACTATCAGGACATGCCACACACCCTAGTACATGTCCAACCTTTCACATACACTGCATCCTGCCCATGAGGGTACCTTGGGCCTACCATAGGGGTGCCTGACATGTAAAGAAATGGAAGGCTTGGGCCTGGAACGTGGGTGCACTTGCCAGGACAACATGGCAGTTCACAACTGCACGCGCAGACACTACAGTGGTAGGTCTGAGTTACATTTGCAGGGCTACTCAACCAGTGCTGCAAGCCCTCTAGTAGCATTTGATTTACACGCCCTGGCACACACCGTGCACTTTACTAGGGACTGACCAGTAAACCAACTATGCCAATCATGGACAGCCAATCAAATCACAATTTACACAGAGAGCATATGTACTTTAGCACTGATCAGCAGTGGTAAAGTGCCCAGAATCCTATAGCCAACAAACTTAGGGTTAGAAAAATAGGAGGCCAAAAGCAAAATGTTTGGGGATAAACCTGGCAAAAGGGCCAGGTCTAACAAACCTGATCAAACGGGCAAATATAAATGCTGAAATAGTTTGTTTTAGACTTTACAATGCTAAAAAAGTTGGGGCTTTTGAGTAAACATTGTTCGTTTAAAAGACTATGCCACTGTTTAAAAAATGTTTCAAATGTTCAGATAAACAGATATATTTTCTTTGAATCAATTACTCTGAAAAATTACCGCTTCTAAAACTGTGTTGTAGTAAAACCAGGTAATGAGGTAACTAAATGTGAGTAGAACATAAGACAAATAGGAGGAGTTATGAAAAGTCATTGCTTTTCAGGAGTAGTTTAAGAATAAACTTATTGATTAAAGATTTAAATCAAGTGTTGTTAGGTGATCACTTAAACACCTATATTGAAAGGGGTATACAGTTAATAAATTGGTCCTTTTGCACTGTTTTTCTGGATGTCATCCTATAATTCTCAAGGTTTTACTGAAGACAAGATCGTCCAAGATATGATCGGTAAACATCACAGTATTACATTATCTAGAAATGCCGGGTGTATTACAGTCTCACCACTTGTAATCATGTTTCAGCCTAAAACTCCTAATTTCGACCAAAACTGAAATGGGGGCCTAAGGATAAATAGGAGCAGATATAAAAAAAAAAGCCAATCTAAGCCTAAATGGACCTGGTGTTATCCGCTATGCTTGGGACTCAGTGACGGCGTTCTATGATACAATTTGCAACGTTAGCCTAGTAGCTGCATGGAACATAGACAGGTCTCAAGTATACCTCATGACACTGGTGCGGAACATTCTGTTGAGCAGTTATGGGGCACGGGTGCAAGCCTATATCAAATCCTTTATGCCACAAACTCAATTGAACTGTCTCCTGGTGTTTATAAATCACTAACATCACTTGACAAAGGAGTGATACATATTTTGTCAAGCTTGGATGTACATCTTCAGGGGTATGGAATTTAATAAAATATCTACCTGTCCATGGGGCAGGTTGCTTTATAAACCTACTTGGCCTGTAACAAAATCCACTTGTCCCTTTGGTGCCATGTAATGTGGCGACAAATTAAGCAGCAATCTCATTATATAAGAGCTCTGATATAGCCTCTCTGATTATGCCAGGGCTCATACCATAGTAGTTTTTGAATACTTGCAATCCTTTTATGTTGCCACGTTTCCCCAGATCCACATACTGGGGCTGAAGATAATGGTAAGCAATAGTTCCAGGGTTAGAATGCCCTTTTGAGTCCCTGCAAACCTACTAACTTGCATGTTTTAAGGGTTTTGAACAATTCTTTTCTTATCTTTTCCCATAGTGAGAAATGTTGGAAATTAACTCCTGACAATGGCAGACGTAAACCTTCCTCCAGAGTTGCGAAAAAAGTGGTTGGAGGGAAAGTGAACTTGCAAACACTCAGATTTTCCCATGAGCGAATCTACACATGCATATTTTCCCATGCAAAAATGCAGTTCACAAATATTTTCTAGGAGCACTATTTCTTGTCCTACTTCTGTAAATTCTTGGGAATTCATGAAAGTCGTATAACTGCACTTAATGCAAAGACATATACCATGGGTGTACTTTTGAGACTTTCTTTAATAATTGGGCCCCTAATTTGGTCTGGCGTTGACCATGACCCTTTGCGTTTATTAAAATTCTGGGGGGCGTGGCCTGGTGGTCCAACATGGTGGATGCACCTTAGCGAGGCACCCGTAGCCCTGCAGAATCTGTCAATAATCCTGCCGCATTGGCTCATTAATCTACCTCTCTGACCCTGCACAGCTCCTTGCCTTGCTCTGCTGCCACCCGAGACCGCTGTGAAGTTGCCCGCCGTAGCGTGTTAAGCGGCCTGTGGTGAAACTGAGGCCTAGAGATCCCTGGACTCGGGGGGGGGGGGGAGGGAGAGGGGGGGAGACGCGTCAGAGTGGGCAGCGCGCTGCCAGGAAAGCCCACGACACGTTCAAGAAGAGATCGCGGCTGTGCCGTGTATCCCCAGTGGAGAGAGACGACCCTAAAGTGATGGCATTGGGGCTACTCGACTGGCGATGCGGGCAGCTACTGCCCTGATTGACGCGCTGCACCCGCATCTCGGCGACCATATCAGGCAGCAGCGCTGTGTGGTCAGCCCGGGGCTTGTGTCACAGTGAATGGCTGAGGCGGTGGCCCGACCGCAACTTTCCAGTTGGGAGCTTGCCTGCTATGCGACCCCTGATGGGCGGGATCTGTGGCCCGACATAAACAGAGGGCGGCTGGACTGGAGTCGCAGGCTGCCTTCGCCCTGATTGACGCCATGCACTCAGACCACGGCAGTCATATCGGGCTGCGGCGTAGCCATCGTGTGGCCAGTGTCACTGTGGGCGTCTGGGGCGGGGCCCCCACAGTAATCCTACTGCTGGGCTTGCCGATACATGGTCCCTGACGGGAGGGACCTGGGGCCAAATACGAGCTGATCGGTGTGGCTGGACCAGGGATGACAAAGACGCTGGTGAGAGCCCTCTATCTCCCCCCTCTCCCCTCTCGCTCCTCTCTTGCTGGGACCCGGTGGAGTTCCGGGTGAACCTGGCGGTGTGAGATGGTCCAAGTCATGGCGGTGCGGTGCCCCGCCTGACCCGGGTGGTGCCTGTTGAGGGTCAGACGTTGAGAGATTTCACCCCCTCAGGAATATATCAGTTTATCTCCACGGCTCTGGGTGCAGAGACTGGCACTATTGGGAGACTGGCACAGATCACTTGGGCTGTGGCGGCTGAGATGTGGTGAGCGCCACACAGCCCTGCACTTTTTTCATAAGTGCTGGCTCTCCTACATGACAAGGGCTCCTCTTGGTGAGACACGGAGGCTGACCTACACTGGAAGGCGGCAGAGATTGCCTGTCAGGGAGAGCGTCGACTAGCAGCCCAAGCAAAGACGTGTCCTGAGCACCCTGTCTGCGCGTTGTCCACCCACACTGAAGCCTGAGGTCAGGAGTCCCCGAACTGGCAGAGAGTGGGAACTGTAATCCTCAGCGTCCTGGATCCACCCTTCATGGAGCTAGAGCACAGTGGTGAGAGGAGATACCCTTGTGGGGGAGGGGGTTGCCCGCTCACAGAGGCGGCCGAGCTATGCTTTGGTGCAGCTTGTGGGTGTAGTGCCCCCCCAAATACCATCTCCCACCCCCCACTGGTCTGGTCTGGCCAGATTCATTGGCCCTATAGCGGCCTGATGTTCAGCTGGGCACACGCCAAGAGGTGTCCCCCTCACAAATTCATAAAGGATGACCAAGGATAAAATGCCCAGTGCCCACACAAAGCAAAGCACAATGGATAAATACACCGGCACTGTGGCCCAAGCACCTGACCCTGGGGACCCGACATCACCCATGCCAGATAATGCTGCCTTGTTAGCAGTGATCATGCAATCTAGAGAAATACTCGAGGCCAAGATTGGTGCGGTGGGCTCAGAAGTCATGCTACCCAAGCAGGACCTCCGTAATGTAGTGCAGCGCATTACTGAATGAGAATCCCGAATCTCGACGGTGGAAAACACAGTAAATACTCTTCAAAAGAAAGTATCCACTCTAGAGACACTCAAGAAGGGCCTGGCGACGCGCGTGGAGTATGCTGAGGGATGGGCTCGCAGGAATAACCTCTGCTTGTTGGATTTCCTGAGGGCTGTGAGGGAGACAGCATGGAGGACTTCCTTACCAAATGGTTGTCAGACTGGCTTCCACTCAATTCAATGTCAACCTGCTTCATAATCGAACTTGCAAATCGGGCTCTTTTGCAGAAACCACTGCCCGGAGCCCGTCCAGATCAATCATTGCTAGACTTCTAAATTACAAGGACAGATATGTCATCCTACAACAAGCCAGGCTGAAGGAAACCCTTACCTACACCTCCCACCACATAATGATCTTCCAGGACTACACTAGGCTGGTTCAGCAGTGTAGACAGTCCTTTGTGGGAGCTACGGCCCACCTGCGTGGTCTGAAAATTAAATATTCCCTGCTGTTCCCGGCCTGCCTGAGGGTGTCCTAACAATCGTGGACACAGTTCTTCAAAACACCAGAGGAGGTGTTCAACTGGACAGATGAAGTTGTGAAACTCAAACCCCATATTCCACCTAGGATAGACTCTGACTCTTTGTCTGGGGTCCCCAGTCAATTTCTCCCCAAGGTCACCGACAAGCAACGCCATAGGTTGTGCTCCAAGAGACGACCCAAGACTCACAGCGCTCGACAGGAGGCCAGCTGGAGCTGACAACATCCTAACCAACTCCTCCAGAGTTGTACACTGATATATAATATACTCGATGGCAAGAACAAAAGGGCTAATTTTGTCCTCACATTTTCTTGATTTTCAAGACGCTTTTATGTACAAGGGAAGTTCATCGGGGATCCGTTGGCAGGAAGTAGACTCTGCTCCCTGTTGGGGATGGGATTCCCACTGTGTCGCGACAGATGCTTCAATGTTCATGAAGTATTGGGGTGAGAGTGAGGGGGATTAATGAGAAGTTGTTGTTTGTTTCCATTGCCATACATACGTAGTTCCCCATCGGACCATGCCATCTGTACGTCATCTCACATCCACATGCCCCACTGCCAAACATGCCACCAGCCATGACAAATGCCCCGGGGAGGGGGCTCCATATCATCACCTGGAATGTTCGCGGTCTTCTAGATAAGATCAAACGGGGAGCCATACTCCATCAGGCTAAACTCTACAAAGCAGATGTCCTGCTATTACAAGAAACCCACTTGTTAGGTAACAAGACGCCGTGCTTGGCACGGTTTGGTTACATCCAGACTTTTCACTCCGGGTTAACCAGGGGTTGCCCCAGCGTAGCGATGTTAATCCACCCCAGAGTTCCCTACGTTCATGACAAGACATGGTTGGATCCCCAGGGCAGGTACATTGTAGTATCAGGTACATTATATGGCGAGCAACTCATTCTGGGTAGCGTATATGCCCCCGCCTCTAGCCTGGAACCTTGTAGAGCACCTGATGACACTGTGGATGCAGATCCCCTCGAGCCTCATGACCGTTGGGGGAGACTGGAATGATGTACTGTGCCCACAAAGCGATAGATGACGCAGTACAGGGCGGTCAGTGGGAATACAGGAGTCGAGGCTACAGTCACTGATTCGGGAGATGGGTTGGGTAGACAACTGGAGGAGACTCCACCCAACAGATCAAGAATTCACATATTTCTCTGGAGTCCATGAGTCTTTCTCTTGCCTCAACTACATTTTCATACCTGAAATCCACCTCCACAGACTCGAGACAGCAGAAATTCTGCCTAGGGGCCTCTCTGACTACTTCCCCGTGTCGCTGCGACTGCAACTAGACCTCAGACGCTCCCCATTCAGATGGCGGCTCTCACCATGGCACTTGCAGGATAAACAATACAGACTACACATGCATACAGCAATCTCAGATTACTTTTCTTACAATACAGGGATGGTAGAGTCCCCCAAAACCTTGTGGGAGGCTATGAAACCAACTCTCAGGGGGGTAGATATTACATTCTCACTGCACAGTGTAAACAGAGTTGCAAGAAGCTGATACCCACCTCATAGATTTAGAGCGCAGGTTTAGGGGGAAGGATGGGATCTTGGTATGCCGACAATTGCTTAATGCGCAACAAGTATATGCCAGTGAACTGTTAGATGAGGCTAAAATGGCATGGTAAAGGCCTACATAATAGGAAGCAAATGTATCTGCTATTGCAGTATTTGTCGTCTGTATGACTCCTGCCTCGTGTCTGACCCCCACCACCCATGATCTGTCCCTATCCCTCTTGTCCAGCCAGGCAAGTAGTTTGGAGGCATTGTCGCCCACGTCGTACAGGAATCGCTGTGTAGCTAGTGCATATGTTCGGGCCACGTCATCGGCCAGGGCTTCCAAATCGTTTTGGTGTAGTACCATCCTGTGGCAGAGATCTGCACTCCCCTTCTAGACCACCCTCCCCTCTCCAAGGCCAGGATCTTCTGTTCTATTGTTTTACTAGCAACCAGGGTCTCCTTTCTCTTCCCCTTGATCAAAGCCTAGGCCTGGCCTCAGATTACTGTCTTCTTTTCTTTAAAATATAACTCCGACCCTGAGTTCAATTTATCTCTAATATCCATATCTCATAAGTACCAGGGGTCTAGTCTGGTGAATTTAGCAATATTAACAGTTGGGCTCCTAACTGTAATACCTACTAGAGAGTGATCAGAAATTCCTTGTGCTAAATGCTCAGACCCCTCAAAGCTTCCAACCTAGTCGTGACGTGTGAAGAAATAGTTGAGGCGTGAAAAGGACCCATGCGGGGCTGAGTAGTATTTGTATCATTTCTAAGCCTGGGCGTAGTTCGCGAAGTAGCGCTACGCGAAGCTACGCAAAGTGCAGTTCGCACTACGCGAGCTTCGCATAGCACTACGCGAACTGCGTAGTGCGCTGTTCGCAATGATTGCACAGTGCCGGATGCTTGTCCGCACTGTACAATCATTGAAAACGGCATCTTGCACAGTGCGAGCTGTCTCTACTGCCGCTCGAGTAGATTTTTACTCGAGCGGCAGCTTTCTCAACGCGGACTGGTAGTTTCTCATCGCGAGCGGTCGCGAGCATACGCGACCACTCGCAATGAGAAACCTGACCTCCCCGCATTGAGAATCTCGCCGGGAGGTTTATTTTCCACGCTCGCGATCGGCAACTTGATGTTGCTGATCGCGAACGAGGAAAAAGTCTCGCCGGGATGTCATTTTGCTTGCTCGCGGTCGCCAACTTGACGTTGAGGACCGCGAGCAAGCAAAAATGACCGCTGCACTACGCTACGCTACACGTGTTTGCACTGTGCTATGTGCAATTCGCGTTGTGCGAAGTAGCGCAAACTTCGCAAACTACGCGAGCGTAGCGTAGTGCTTTGCCCAGGGTTAATCATTTCAAATGGGTGTTTTGGGTTGTCCAAATCCAACAGACCCATTGCAGAGATAAAATCAGGGAGTATCTCCCCGCTCACACAACCTCTTGTAGTGCCCAGCCGATCTAAGGCAGGGTCCATCATCGTATTCACATCTCCTCCCAAGAGAACGATCCCAGAGGGCAACTCCAGGAGAAAAGCACTAAGCTGTGGCAGGGTTACATTGTGAAGTTGTGAAGTTTGGGCGGGACATATAGAGAGCAGGCCATTTAGCATCACAAGGTGTTCCACCACACCCTGTTTACCATAAAAGGTAGGAGATTCCTGACCAGCATGCCTACACCCCGGGAATCCATGGAATACCCAGAATGGATTAAGGAAAACGAGCTGCATTTTTAAAAAAAATGATTGCATTATTTAAAGGCAATCACAGACATGGTGGTCTGCTGACTCCAGCAGGCCACAATCGCCGTGATTTTAGCGATTCCTAGGGGGTCGACAATTGTGACCTACCTCATTAATATTCATGAGGTAGGTCATTTGCGACCCCCTAGGAATCACAGAAAGTGCTCAACACACTTTCATACGGCATTGCCGTTTTGTGATTTCCTAATTGTGAATCATTATGATTCACAATTAGGAAATCACAAAATGGTATCTTCATACATCTTCATACATCTGGTCCATAGTCCCCGTCCTGAAATTTAAAAAAAATTATTCAAGGAGGCAGATCCGGAAAAAAAAAGAAAATAATTCTGCAAAGAATTTTGCAATCCCTCAAAACTGGGCCGTATTCAATAATTATAAACCCTAGGGAGCCCAACCCTGAGGTTGTTTTCATGATTTGGGGCAACGTGGCCCCTCTCCCCTATCCTCCAGAGGTCCAGGGGAACCTACCTCTGGGGCTGGTATTTGTTTATTTATTTATTTATTTGATTTTGTTTATATTGGTAGGGGGCTACAAGCCCCCCTCCCTGAGCTTCAAAAGGCCCCAGGGAGCCTGCCTCTGGGGCTGATATTTGTTTTTATGTGGAGGGGCAAAATTGTAAGAGAATGGGAAGGAGGGGAGCCATGTGTCCCCACTCCCTCAGCCTCAAAATACCCCAGGGAGCCCACCCCGTGAACAATTAATTTAAGGGAGGGGGCCACCCAGACCCTCTAACTGAGTCGCATATGGCACCGGGAACCTCATCCCCTGAGGGCGGCTCAGATGCTACATCCCGGCGAGCCCACTCTGGGACATAGTGGTTGTCCTGCCACCAGCGGCGCTGGCAGGGAAACCTGTGATTCATATTGATGCATAGGTCCATAGGATGGTGCCAGAAAAGTGTTTGAAGACCGTCTGAACTTACTTTCCTAGCAAATTTTAAAAGGGAGGATTGCACTGAGTAAAACTTACCACCCTCATCAGTGGTACTTAGATATGTATATGTAGCTTGGATAGAATTTATTTATGAAATTCTCATCTCAACTATGCTTTTGTTTTGCTTCCAGAAAGGCAGACCCTTTGGGCTGGCGGTGGATGTTGGCTGTGGCAATGGACAAAGCACACAGGCAATGGCAGCTCATTTCCAGAAGGTGATTGGTATTGACATCAGCGAGGCTCAGATTCAAGCAGCCAAGAGTGTTGCCTCACCCCCTAATGTGTTCTACCTGTAAGTTAACATGAGTCATTTACAAGGGTTCTAATAGAAAGTGAAACACCTCATCTCATCCATGCAGTACCAAGATTACCTTGATATAGTTCAATTCAGATCACATCTGTGCCAAACATTTTATTACATCAGTGACGGTTTTAGAGAATGGTATATTCCATAAAAGGGAGATGTGTAAAACAGTATTTTGCAAAATTATCAAATTGGAACATTTTCCACAGCGCATTTACCCCAGTTGTAAAATATTGTTGATGTTTTTTGCTGGAATGGGGAGCAAAAGTTTCCGCAAGAATTTACATCCTCAGCGTTGGCTGGTGATCCTTCAAATTGATTGGACATGAAGGTTTGTTAAATAGAGCAGGACATCAATATTCCTCCAAATAAAGTTAGATAACTGAATATGTTAGCGCACACAGTTTATTTTACAGTGAAGTGTCTGCATAAATTGACTAATAGGTTCTCTTTGTGTACCGATCTAATATTGAAGTGAATGGCAGTAGTGAGGCAGAGCCAGTAATGAGACCAGCTCAGACTTTGCTCAAGATATTAGTTGAGACATCAGGCTTTACAGACATACCACTTACCCTCTGTCAAGTGAGGAAATGGTCTAGACATTACTATAGGTATTTCCTTGGTTCACCCTCACTCTTTTCCCAAAATGAGAACATAAAAAGGTTAACTGGTCTCATATAGTATATTAGAAGCGTTTATCAGAAGTGACTCTAGTGCATATCTTAAGCAAATTTACATTAGCAAATATGAAAATTAATGTGGGGATTGCGGAGCTAATTTAGAGATATGTAACATTATATTTTATCTTTCCCCTTCCTGCTGAGTCCCTTTATATTCTAATTATCAATTAAAAGTCTGCCTTTTAGAGAGGTTTAGTACATTATTGCATGTGTGTTTGCTATGGACAGGTGCACTGTGCTCATAAGGTTATTGGCGCATGAGCAATGTGGTGAAGACATACATGCCCTGGATTACAAGATGCACTTCTTTGTCTCAAAGAGCTGAAGCCACTCATTTATGCCATTTTAGCATAGGGCAGTGCAGCAAGGGACCTTGCTGCTCTGCCCTGCGCCAAAGGGAATGGAGAGGAATTCACCCTATTTAATCAATACGGTGGAATCCTGTCCTTTCTGCCCTTCTTCCTTCGCTGGAGCCATTTTGGCAGCCTAGTGCCAACATAGGCACTCTTGCACCATGGTGCAAACGTGACTCTGTTGCATGCAGGATTGCTTTTGTGCAGGAAAATGCACCTTCCTGCACAAAAACAATCCTACAAGGCATTTTCCTCTTTCTATGTGTGCTGCAACACACAGGGAAAAGGGAGAAAACAAGGAGAAATTATCATATTTCTCCTCGTTTTCTCCTTGATTTGCACTGCGATGCCTTATTCATGATTCATGCAGCCACTCAAATCCATGCAGGGTAGCTTTGCGTGGCTTCATAAATCTTTATGAGAGCACTGGGTCACACATGTACGATTTACCTTGTGCAAAAGTGATGCAGGGCTGTCATAAATAAGCACCTGTATTTTATGTTTCACAGGCCTAGCATATGAAACTATCCCTGTGATTAATGGTACAATATGTCAAGAATGTCACAGTAATTTAGCCTATGAATGTCAATCACTATGAATTCTGTAAATATATGAACTAAAAGTACACCATTAAATCATGATACTAACACATAAACAACATATTATTGCACTTGTATAGCCATAATGCAGCAAAAGCAATCAACTTTATAAATACATGGTCAGAAACCTTAGATTATAGGTAAGCCCGGGTGTTACACTAGGCATCTTTTGGCGTGTCTCCCCTGAGTTTTTGCTTTCTGACCTCCCGGTCTTGACTCTGTTTTTGCTGGTTTAGTGTTTCTGAGCACTTTCTCACTGCTGATCAGTGTTAAAGGCAAGTGCTCCTGTTGTAAACTGTGTTATGGATTGATGTTTCCATGATTGGCATATTTGATTTACTTGTCAGTCCCTAGTAAAATGCACTGAGTGTGCCATGGCCTGTAAATCAAATGCTGTTAGTGGGCTGCAGCACTGGATTGTGCCACCCACACAAACAGCCTGTAAATGTAACTCTGGCCTGCCATTGCAGAGCATGTGTGCAGTCTGGGACTGCCATGTCGACTTGGCATGTGTACCCACTTGCCAGGCCCTAACCTTCCCTTTTCTTACCTGTCAGTCACCCCTAAGGTAGGCCCAAGGTACCCCTGTGGGCAGGGTGCAGTGTATGTGAAAGGTACGACATGCCCTGGTGTGTGTGGCATGACCTGATAGTGAACTACTGCCAATTTTGTTTTTCACTATTGAAAGGCTATCTGGCCCATAGGAAAGCATGGCAGTTAATTTATAACATCTTATAAATATAACTTTGGGACCAGATAGGAAAATAAAGTTTAGTATGCCTGAACTCAGAATCTAAAGATGCATCTTTTAGTAAAGGTGATTTTTACATTCTGTGTTTAAAAATACCACTTTTACAAAGTAGGCATTTTCTTGCTTGGCCATCCTGTGTGCCTCTGCTAGGATGTGTATTGACTGTCTGGCTTTGGAGTGACAGGAGTTGCGGAGGTGCATTCTCTCAGACAGCCAGTCGGGAGTTGATATGTGTCCTGCCTTTCCTGAATGAGTCAGGGCTGGCCTGAATTGACCTGGGCTGCATTCAGAGTAGTGGGAGGAGTTGTCACTAGCACCAGAATAGGCCCAGTCTGCATTTAGAGTGGTGGGAGGAGATTTCCCTTGCACCTGAATAGGCCCTGTCTGCCTTGGACAATGCTGTCTCCACCTCCTGCCAGGAAGCTGCACCAGAGAGGACAGAACTGGTTTGGGCTGGGTACAGACACTCTCTGCTTTCAGAGAACAAAGGATTTGGTGGTATAAATATTGGGGCCAAAACCCCAGAACTTTAGAACTCTTTTGGACTAAGAAGACTGCCAAGAAGAAGAGCTGGAGAAGCTGTGAGGAGGAACTACCACTTTCCTGAGTGCTTTGCTCTGTTGGCCTGCAGTGGCTGCTTCTGTCTTGGGCAGTGAAAGACTGGACTGAACATTCTACAACTTCTTTATTTGAGTATCTCCAAGGGCTTGAGGTAGAGCTTGCCCCCTGTTTAAGAAGTCTCGGGAACAGCAAAGACTTCAAGTTCTTCTGCCCCCAGCACTGGGGACTGTGTGTATTGTGATGCAACAGAAGAAAAAGCAACCCGATGCCGTCTAAGACGCCGCTGCCGACTCCGTGTCCTGAAGGCACCGCAGAGGGCACCGCCGCAATGCTGCACCGCGACCCTGGTCTCACCGACAACGCTATCTGACGCTGCCACCGAGCCGCTGCTCGCACCACGACATGTTGGCAACGCACTCTGCACCGCCTTGCTTCACAACGCCGTCTTGGTATCCCCGACACCGCCGCTTCATGCAGACATCGATGCCGCTGCTTGAACCGTGGTTCGAGGGCATCGCTCATAAAGTTACACGACGGACCGCCATCATCCTACACTGCAGCCTTGGCCTACCGACGCCGGCACCATCGACTCCAGTCCGTCAGCCGACAACAGTGCTTCAGCAACAACGATGCCGGTGCCTGCACCGTGACCTGCCACCACCGCGAAAAGCACCGCATCACTTCGCACCGCGAACCTGGTCTCACCGACGACGCCATCTGATGACACCACTGAGCCGCTGCTCGCACCGCGACCTGAGGTCATCACACGCCGCACCGCTGCACTTCGCACTGCAGCACCCGACGCCTGCCGACACCAGCGCTCCTGACTTCAACCGCAAGGATTTCGATCTGCAACGCATGTGACTTCAAGGGCCCGCCGACTCCTGCAACGACCTCCAGAACTGATGCCTGCGGACGCCTTGCTTTCGGAGCTCAACGAGAGGCCGCCGACACCCTGCATTTCTAAAGGTACTGTTTTGCGGGTCTTCGCGACACCGTAGTTGGCCCGCGACTCCACGGTCAGCCAGAACTGTTTGGTTTTGTTTGTTCACGACGCCGTGATAGCCCCGGACGGAGCTATCGACTTCAAGGAACTGTATTTCAAGGTTATTTTGATAACAGAAGATTTCTAAGTACTGTATTGTGGATTTTTATCATTTTTGATCTTGTCTTAAGTATATAAAAATATTGGATATTTTTCTAAACTGGTGTGATGTGTTGGTTATGTGCAAATGCTTTACACACTGCCTCTTAGGTAAGCCTGACTGCTCGTGCCAAGCTACCAAGGGGTGAGCAGGGGTTATTTTAGGAGTGTATCTCCCTTATCCTGACGAGAAGGAAGGGTCCCTACTTGGACAAGTTGCAAACCATTGCCAACTAGAAACCCCCATTTCTAACACCGGGCGGGTAACTACGCTCCGCCAGTGTAGTTTATGTTGTTTTGCCTACTCTGTGCTCCGTTGTGAACGCGGAGTTTAGGCAAAACTACGACTCCATGGCGGAGCCCAGTTAGCTGGCCCCTCCACCCTCCCAAAGAAAATATAAAGTAATTAAAAAGGCACTTACCTGCCGTGGCTGCCTCCTCCTCGCCATGGCAGCTCTTCTTCCTCCTCATCGCCGTCCTTCTTCACTGATAACCCCTATGATGTACGTCTTGCGAGTGCGCATGCGCACGCGCAAGATGTACAATGTAGGGTTATCAGTGAAGGGTCACCCCTAAGATAGGCCCTGGATAGCCTAATGGGCAGAGTACTGTACAGGTAAAAAGTAGGACATGTACCTTTATGTGTGGCATTTCCTAGTGTTGACAAACAGCCTATTTTGTTTCTCATTTCTGTGAGGCCTACTCCTCTCATAGGCTTGCAGTGGGAATTCTCTTATATATTCTTAAGTGGTAATTCCTGATCTGAGAGGAGTGAATTGCCACGTTTGCTATGTTTAGAATGATGGTGATAAATCCTACTTACTATGAGAAACTCCTTCCCCCTTGCTGTGAGCTCCACGTGGGTGGACGACCAGGGCAGGTATGTCAGGGTATCGGGCATGTGGGAGGGGCGTCCCACCACATTTATGTCAATCTACGTCCCCCCGGGACTACAGAACACAACATTTACAGATCTGAGCTCTGTCCTGCTCACCATTCCAGAAAGCCTCTTGATTATCGGGGCTGACTTTAATGCAGTAGTCTCTGGCACATTAGATCGTTATCCCCCGCGAGAGGTGGGGCCCTCTTCTCAATGGTTTCCTGACTTCCTCAATTCCATGGGGCTGGTAGATGGGTGGAGAACATTCCATCCGGACCAGCAGCAGTACACCTTTCACTCCGGAGCGCACAATAGTCTCTCCCGGTTGGATTACTGCCTGGTCCCGGCAGCACAGGCCTACTACATACAGGACATCAAACATCTAGCTAGAGGCATTTCAGATCACTCGCCGATATGGACACATATAGCCCTTATTCACTCCACGGTGGGCAGGCTAGCTCCCATTAACCCCTGGTACCTAAAAAACCCCCAAATCCGGAAAGACCTAGTGAAAGCTATGGATAACTACTTCTTAGATAATGAGGGCTCTGTTTCCTCACCCCAGACACTGTGGGAAGCATTCAAGACGGTAATCCGAGGCCAAGCACTGTTGTTGATCTCTGGAGTTAAGAAAGACAATCACAAAGAAGTGGTTAATATTGAGTCAGAAATTGGTATTCTGGAGGGAGACCTCGAACTTGGAGCAACGCCAGAAAAGCTCCACCTGTTGAGCCTGAAACAACACGAATACAAGGCCCTGGTGACGGATAGGGCGAGGGCGCGGAGCAGGGAGCAGCTAGTCAGGGTCTATGACCTTGGAGATAAAGCAGGGAAACTTATAGCGTGGCTCGACAAAAAAGAGTATGCGAGTAGGCTTGTGCCGGAACTTAAGGTTGAGGGAGATATTTCCATTACGGAGCCACAGGCCATAGTGGATAGATTTGCCACTCACTTCTCCACTGTATACAAAACAGTAACCCTACACTCCGAAGAAGACTCTCAGAAACTACTACGTGACATTAGGCTCCCCCGACTCACTTTAGAAGACCGTCAATATATGGACAGTGACTTGACAATAGATGAGATTGGGCAAGCAATCCGCTCCTTAAATTCAGGGAAAGCGCTCAGTCCTAATGGACTCCCTATTGAGCTATACAAACTTCGGCCTGATAAACTGGCACCATACCTGAAAGTCATGTTCGAGGAGGCCAGAGAGGGCGGTGCGCTACCCAGGGAGCAGAGGATTGCGACCATAGTTACAATACACAAAGAGGGCAAGGCCAAAACCGAATGCACATCGTACAGACCCATCTCCCTTCTCAATGCCGAACCTAAAATATTGGCCAAGCTATTGGCCACGCGCCTAGCTAAAATAATCAGCGCCTTGGTTCATCCAGACCAATCTGGATTTATGCCCCATAGGAACACGGCACTAAACCTGCGCAGACTACATGGAGTAGTGAGTAGAGCGCATACTATTCAAGAGCCAGCTGTGGTCGTGTCGTTGGACGCAACCATGGCATTTGATACTATGGAGTGGCCTTACCTATGGGCAGTCTTAGCTAAAATGGGCTTTGGGCATAATTTTATCCAATGGGTACGTCTTTTATACAGTGAACCCCTGGCCCAAGTGGTAGTTAATAACAAACTTTCCGCATCCCTCCCACTTAGCAGGGGAACCCGCCAGGGATGCCCGCTCTCGCCCCTCCTCTTCGCCCTGGCCCTTGAACCTTTTGCAGCTTGGATTCGTGGAGACCCTAGGATAAGAGGACTGAAATGGTCCCCGGACTGGGAGGACCGCATTTCCTTGTATGCGGACGACATCCTCCTTTATTTAGCCTCTCCTAAACACTCCCTGGTGGTGGTATTAGATATACTAGAAGTCTTTGGCAGATTTTCTGGCTTTACTGTTAACTGGAGTAAGTCCCTGTTATATGCCCTCAGCGGTGACCCACCCCTTCCCCGAGGAACTGTCCAATACAGATAAACACCATTGGGTTTAAGTACTTGGGCATATTTGTTCCCCTTGATCCCACACTCCGTTACGAGCGGAATCTCCTTCCACCCCTTCACAGACTCCAGAAGGATATTGCTAGTTGGAAAAACTCCCCTTTCGCTTTTGGGCAGGGCGGCACTTTTTAAAATGATGTCCCTCCCTAGATTCCTGTATATCCTGCAGAACACTCTGGACCCTGTCCCAGCTCACTACTTCAAAGAGATCGAGAATCTCCAGCGAACACTGATATGGGAGGGAAAACCCCGCATTGCCTTGACTAAGCTTACATTATCGTGGTACGATGGAGGCATCAGCCTACCCGACATTAAAAAATACTATTGGGCAGCTCACCTGGCTGCTGTTAATCACGGCACCTATGGTCGCCCGGATGACCCTGGCTATGCTATGGACAGATGGCTCCTCCCGGGAGGGACTTATGGCAGAGCACTATACTCAAGGCCTAGACGGTTTGCCCTAACCGGCCCCACTGCACATACCGTTCAAGTTTGGCACAGCGCGACTAGCTCGCTCGGGTGGGGCAATAAATTGACACTAGCAACTCCATTGTGGGACTCAGAGAGGTTGGGTAGTTTGTGGAAGACGAAAGGGGTTGACAGGTGGGATCTTATAGGAATTTCACGCATAAAAGATATTTGGGGAGCAAATGGGGTCAAGCTCTTTGCTGACCTCCAAAAAGAATATAAATTGGCAGACACTGAACACTTCCGTTATGTACAAATCCTGCACTCGCTCCTTACGCACCTGCCACGAGACATCCTCCCTCCCGACTCTTCACCATTGGAAGATAGAATACTAGACGGGTCACTACCTGAGAAAACTATTTCTCTCATATATAAGAAGTTAATCAGTAATGGGGAAGACCTGCTCCAAACACTGCGGCAGAAGTGGACAGGGGATGGGATTGAACTGGACGATGAAGATTGGCAGGAGGCGTTATCGTCTCCTAGGGAGGTGGCCATACCAGCGCGCCTCAGATTAGTTCAGCTTAAAATCCTACACAGGATCTACATTACTGGGCCCCAGCTATTACATATGGGAGGGGAGACGAGAGGGGAGTGTAGGAGGAACTGTGGGCGCACGGGAACATTCATACATATTCTTTGGGAGTGCGCGGCCATCAGTTCATTCTGGCGCAAGGTTCATGACGTCATAAACACAGTACTCTCAATCTCGCTTCATCCAGAGGTGAGACGTTGCCTCCTAAACATCTGGGAACCCACTGACTTGAATACCGCCCAGACACAATGGTCTACACTGGGATTTATGATAGCGAAAAGGAACATTGCACAGCGGTGGGGCGCAGCGCAGCCCCCCACAATAGAAGCTTGGGAGAAGGATCTAGACTGGTGCATGTATAGGGAAAAAATGGTATACCTAGCCAGGGGTTGCCCCAAAAAGTGGTCCCGTGTGTGGGGCCCCTGGAATACATACTGCGGAGAAATATGCTCACCGCCTTGCTGTTTTGATATTGAAGACCCGCCCTCACCGTAGCATTTCTCATTTTATGTATTCATGTAACACGATTTCGTTCCCCCATGGTATCTCATGCCCTTAAGTGGTTGACTCCTCTGTAATGTATTATTGCATTATTTTCTGTTTAATAAAAAGAAATATAAAAAAAAAAAATCCTACTTACTGGCGTAGTTGGATTTTACATTGCTATTTTAGAAATGACACTTTTAGAAAGTGCACATTTTTCTGTGCTTATGACACCGTGCTTTGCAGCCTGACTCCAATATACATCTAGGGATAGGTGACAGCTACACTTGTTGCATACTTTCCAGACAGCTACAACCCAGGAAGAGCTGGGTGTGACAGAGGTTACATCTGCATTCATCTGCATACTGATGGTCTTCCTGGGCTGGGAGAAGGAGGGGTTGTTCACACTTTACATTGGCATAGGTTGTGTTCACACAAAGGTCTGAATCACCCCCTACTGATGTCTGGAGCCAGGGCTGGGTTGAAAGGGATTGTTGTGAACTTCTAAGGGTTTCTTTGAAGTCACCCATTGCACAAAGACAATTTTGAGTATAAGTACAGGGACTCTGACCCCATGGTTTTAGTACACTGCTGACCTGAAAGAAGCTACACTGTCATAAAAGGCTGCTGTGCTGAAGGATTGTTATCTTGCTGTGCTTGAGTGTTCTAAGGGACTGCTGCTCTGCCTGATTGAGCTGCCCTGCTGCCTGCTGTCTTCTGCCCTGCTGCAAGAACCAAGAACAACCCCAGAGTGACTCCAAAGGCTTGCTGGTTCGCCTCCTGTTCTTCTGTGCTGTGCCTGCCCAACTGAGGTGGACTCTGTAACTGCATTATTACCCTATGAGTGCTCTCAGGACCTGCGCTCTTCATTAAACCCAGTGTGGTGCACTCCGATCCTGCCACTGCTTGCTGTGTGTACTCGGGGAGCTCAAGCTCTTAATCATATCCAGCGTGCTCTGAGTTTTTATCTTTTGGGACATGCCTTATTTCTACACAGGCAAAACGAACAATTGTTGGACAGAATGCAGAACAATGTCATATATTCACCCCAGTACAGGGATCTGGGCCGGAATCCATTGTTTTTTTACTTCCCATGACATTCCAGTTTGAACCCAGCCATATGCAAATCAGTTTTGACCCTGCGCCCAATGAGAACAGTCCAGCCTGAACCGCCAGGCCAGGTCCTCCCTGGACTATAAACAAGCATCCTAGGACCCGTTACAGGGTTTCACCCCTTATCAGCCAGGATAGCTTGAATCCAGTGGCACAGTGAGCGCGGGACCCACTTCTGGGCATACCCGGAGCACTTAGGGCAAGAAAGCAAAAGACACACATATGATGGACGGAATGCAGAGCAAATCAAACATCCTCCTCCAGTCAATAAATCTAGGTTAAATCCATCGTTCTTTTGCTCACCATGCCACCCCACATAAAACAAGTCATTATGGGCCTCACCGCCCAACACCGTTGCGGTCTCGGTGTTATACTTCATAAGCTAGGCTGACATAGTAAGGCGACCTTTCACCTACATTGGTCTTACCATTCGCCACATAACGGTTTTGGAGCTGACCTTTTACACAGGTATGACTTGACTAAATGTTATGTGGTTTACTATGAAAGCTTCCTCATTTATTATGCATGAGGATTCTTAGTACCATATCTTAATCCCCTGCAAACTCTGTATCATAACTGCACAAAAGTCATCGCCATCATCATCCTTGGACAACAGGCATGCTGTGCACAGTTGCAATTATTGATCTAGGTTGATTTACATAATTGCAACCATAGCATATCGATCGAGGTAGAACCCCTGTGGGTACCTTTTGGGTATAAAAGAACTCCAACTCCACTGGGAATACAGAGGAGACACTTCCATACTGACACTGGGTCCTGCATGATGAATCATCAACATGCAGTGGTCTGACATCCCTTGTAGGGTGTCCTACTCAAGACCAAGACAGGGTCCTTCATTCTCTCCCACCAGGAAATGGCGTTTGCTTTTTCCTAGGGGATTCTTGGCTTTTACACCCACATGCATGCTTCACATCTATATACATGTTATGTACATTTAGGTACACTTAGATAGGGTTTGCATTAGTAGGTGTACGCAAAGGTTACTGTTTTATATGCCTGCATATGTTCATTGCTTTAGCACTATGGTAGAAATCTATCTACTATTTACACTTTTAGTGCTTGTAATCTTATCCATTTGCTTATGTCTAATGATAGCTGCAGCACATATGTTTTACACTAGAGTGATGCTGGTTCAATAAATACTTATTTAAAACACCCCATCATTTATTCTGAGTATCTCTCTGAGCAAAAGTGAGCACGAGTGACTGCGTGAAAAGTACTGTACTGTTTCCACGATCCCTGAGGTGTCAGGGTTGAAATGTTCAGTGATTGCCAGAAACTATCTTCTCCTTGCTAAGGTTAGGGGGGACTTATGATGGCACTGTGAGCTAGCAGGACTACAGGATGACATATCCTGTGGGGGTGTCCAGAATCAGTCTTGATACCAATCCCTTAGTTTATTTTGCCTACCAAACATGCCAAACATATGTATTTTTAGGAATTACATGAAATCGGGACCGACCGACCTCTGGTTGGTGGACCCAATACTACAATGCTGGAAAATGGGAGTTTTTGTTAATCCCTGCACCGCATGCCAGGCATCATACGGTGCCTGCCACTCAGTGTGGGCGATTGACAGGGGGGGGGCCTGAAAAGTCTGTGGGAAACCAACATCATAATCATGATGGCGAAAATGCTGTCCTTAAGGGATTATGTGCCGTTACGACTGGCTGATGGGCTCCTTGAGCCCGTCGGAAGCCAACTGGAATGACCAGCCAGTTTCACTTCCAACATCAAAATAGGGCCCTTAACTTCCAACTACCAAAATACAAATAAGCACATAACATTTCCCACCCATATTAAAATATGTAAAATTACTTACAGTTTTGTAGCAGCAAATATTTTTCAAACACTTAAAATTCCAAAAGTAATCCATCAAGATCTACTTCTAAACAAATAACAATCGAAAAAATGCTAAAATTCAACTATGCAAAAATAAATCCATTAAAGTAATCCTCTTTCTTGTAAAACCATAAGAAAAACAAAAAAGATTAAGAAAAGAAATGCTCCATTGAAACCGAAAAATAAAGGAAATTATTACAAAATATTCATTGTTAATAAAAAATAAAACGTATCTTCAGTTTACCCATGACTCCGGAACAAAAACACCTGTAAAAAATAAAAACATAACCCTCTTGCACAAACAAATACATTTCCATATCTTATAATAAATAATAAAATAACACCCTCAACAGCACATACCATAGTATATCACACATAACTAATAAACTACACTCTATATTATACACAAAACAATACACTAACCCAAATTCATACATTACCCAAAATATGCTACACTATACAACAATAACAATACACTTCTTACTCCAAATATAACTTCACTACACCCCCACCTTAAAAATAGTTTAAAATAAACTTACTTTCACAGAAGAAATGCAGCTCCCGAAAACGACCTTCCATCTCCAAAAACATTCCAATAGGAACAAAGATAGAATACAAAACCCAGTTACCCCCCAAAAAATGGCCGACTAATAAATCTAAAAAAAATCAAATCAATAGGAAACTTAAACAAAAAGCAAAATAATGTTACTAATACTTTTTGGGAAATGTTAAAATATAGAGAATTTATCATCAAAATTGCAAATATATAATAATATTATAATACAAATAATATTATTAACTATAAATAAAAAATGATATTGTTAATAACAATCAAAAAAATGTTTACAATACTTTAAAAAAAGTTTAAATATGCATAACATGCCAAATTTATCAATGTATAATTGTTGAAAAAGTTGTATTAAATGACTGTTTCTTTTTTTATTATTATGGTTTAAAGATGTAATATGAAATTAAGGGCCTGATTATGGTAGGTTTAAAGCCCGATCACAGTATTACAATGATGGTGGTCAGAGTTTAAACTAGCTAGGGGATCCAACGTGGTTCCGACAGGCTCAAGGAGCCCGCTGGCTAGTCGGAATGACCTCATAACACCTTAAGGACAGCGTTTCCACCATCGGGATTATGATGTTGGTTTCCAACAGCTTTTCCATATCAGCCTTTCTGACATGGAAAGGCTAGCAGGGCCCCTTACCCCCTAGCCCTCCGCTTAGTGGTTTGGGGGCTCGTATGGTGCCCCCCTGAAAATCCCTCTGCACTGTGTGGCAGGCACAGTGGGGTGCCTGCCACACAGTGCAGGGATTTTCACAAACTCCCATTTCTCAATGGGAGCTTGTGCTGTAGGCTGTTTCCGCCCGCCGCACAAGCTACCATAGAGAAATGGGAGTTTGCGATCGTACCATGTGGGGTCCCAATGTAATCAGGTGTGCGGAACCGCCGACCAATGGTCAGCAGTTCCCTCACTGAAACGGTGTTGGTCGACCGACATCATATTCAGGCCCTAAATAATACTATAAAATAAATATTATTATTTAATATGTATTTATAAATGTCATCCATACATAAGTACACAACATTAATTTTGTAAAGAAATTGTAAAATACATATAAAATGATAATATATTATATATAAAATAATTTAATATGTATCAAAAATACATTACTTACAATACAGTAACAAATGTTATTTACAAAACAGGTTTAAATATATCTTAAATATGCATGTTATCAGAAAAGAACAAAAAATATATGTAAATAAGTAAATAATTACAACTAAACATTTTTAATAAATGGGATTTTTTTTACAATGCGTTATATTTCTAAATAAAACCAATGTTATCTAAAAATAAAGGTTTTTATCAACTACTACAAACTTGCATAAAATACTTTTAAATAAAAATATTAAAACATGCCTACTTTGCTAATATATAAATATGAAGGAAAATCAAATACACTACTTCAATACCACATTAATTATATACACCTACATTATAACAAATTATTAACTACAACCAAATACATTTTTATTTCATACCAAAATTAAAAGTAAACACAACACATTCACTTTTTCTACCACAAAATAACATACAAAAGGTAAATAACTAGCTTATCATCAAAGAAATATAAACACTACCGCTATATTATAATTTTATAGAAAAAAAACACTATACACCAAACAAGCAATATTTAATATCCCACTTCATAACTCTGGGAATGGACTAGAGAATATATATACACCATTTATTATTCCCACTTCAGTATAACTTTATTCATGGAATATACTCAAAACTATACAAACAAAACTAACTATTCCCATTCCAAATTAATTTAATTCAGGGAAAATGATAAACACTAAACACAAATAATTAACTATTCTGACTCCTATATAAATTAACTCACTGAAGGTGCTGGACAATAAACATTTAAAATTAACTATTCCCACTTCAATAAAAATGAACCCAGAGAAGGTGCTGGACACTAAACAGAAGCAATGAACTATTCCCACTCCAATATAACTTAATTCAGGGAAGTGGCGGGACACGAAACATACAAAATGAACTATTCCCACTCCAATATAAATGAAATTAGGGAAGGTGCTAGACACTAAACATAAAAAAGTAGCTATTCCCACTCCAGTATAACTTCATTCATGGAAGGTGCTGGATACTAAACACAGAAACTTACCTATACCCACTACAGTATATACATAAACTTAGGGAAGGTGCTGGACACTAAACATAAAAAATTAACTATTCCCACTCCAGAATTACTGGTCCGTTTCCCCTCCGACCGCCTCCATCGTAATGAGGAGGTCGGAAAGGAAACCGAACGGCCCATTACGATGCAACTGTAAAGGCTCTGACCTTTCGTAATTGGCCCCTTTATGTTTTCCTGAACATCCTGGTCAGCTGTAGGCCTGGGCGGAAAACTACGCTACGCTCGCGTAGTTTGCGAAGTTTGCGCTATTTCGCACTACGCGAATTGCACGTAGCACAGTGCAAACACGCGTAGCGTAGTGCAGCGGTCATTTTTTGCTTGCTCGCGGTCCTCAACGTCAAGTTGGCGACCGCGAGCAAGCAAAATGACATCACGGCGAGACTTTATCCTCGTTCGCGATCAGCACCATCAAGTTGCCGATCGCGAGCGTGGAAAATAAACCTCCCGGCGAGATTCTCAACGCGGGAGGTCAGGTTTCTCATTGCGAGTGGTCGCGTATGCTCGCGACCGCTCGCGATGAGAAACTACCAGTCTGCGTTGAGAAAGCTGCAGCTCGAGTAAAAATCTACTCGAGCGGCAGTAAAAGACAGCTCGCACTGTGCAAGATGCCGTTTCAATGATTGCACAGTGCGGACAAGCATCCGGCACTGTGCAATCATTGCGAACACGCACTACGCAGTTCGCATAGTGCTACGCGTAGCTCGCGTAGTGCGAACTGCACTTTGCGTAGCTTCGTGAAGCGTTACTTCGCGAACTACGCCCAGGGTTAGTCAGCTGTCACTGCGTGCCCATGCCAAAGAGCATGTCAAGTATCCCACACACCTCCCTCCCAATACACTAACTGTACAATACAATAACAGCATTATATATGAACATTTCTCGTTTAAGAGTTCAATAATACAAGTTTCAAAACATGTCTGTAACTTTGCCATGCAGAAAATTACACATAATCTTTGAAAACTGCTTGGTTTCTTTACTACTAGAATTCTTCTTCCTCTATGCGTGTGGTATATTTTTTGCAGCATGAGTGACCCCACCACCCTCCTTGCACCCTCCTAGTATCACAATCCTACCCAAATTCTAAATGTGTCACTGGTCTTTACTGCATTCTTGAACAATTTTATGACTCTGATAGGCTGACTAAATTTGTCAGTCAACCCTCCTAACCTTGATTCTTTATTTTCACCCAATCTCCAATGCACACATTAGTTTTTTTACAGACATCCTCCTGTCAAAATGTCCCTCCTTTTCTTTATTACTTTAGTTTCCTTGTTCTGCCAACACTCAATATTCCTGAGTACATCACCACCCCCAACGATTTCAACTTGTTCACCCATGAGTAATCTACTTGATTGTTTAGAGATCTCCTCTTGAACAAGATGAATGGGTAACACCAGTAGAGGAGTGTGGTCTCATACTATACACATATACTTTAGTCTTGAGTTCCTTCACCCAATTAAGCTTATTTGCTAAGGAATGTTGAATGCTTTCTTTAACCACTTTGTTAAAGTGCTCAATGATGTCATTAGTCTCTGGGTGATACAGGGATGGTTTCTTGTGCTTTATGCCTCTTTCCCACTGGAAAGTCTCTATGGGCCTGGTTGCTAACTGCACCCCATTGTCCATCAACAGGAACTTCTAAATCCTGCTCTTGAAAAAACAACCTTCAGGATTCAGGAAGTCCATACACACATTGGTCTTTATTGAGTTTATTACTTTCATCTCTGGTCACCTGGAATACGGTACATGCAAGTGATAATGCATTTGTTTGCACTAGAGATCTGTAATGGCCCAATTATATCTAGTGCATCTTCAACCCATGGACAAGTTGCTCTGTCCATGACCACCATAGGTTGGGTCCTACACTTAAGTACTTTGTCACTTCTCCCACACTCTATACACTCTCTCACCACTATTTCAATTGTGAGATCCTTGGACTGCCACCAGTAACTTCTTACTAGTTCTATGGTTTTACAGATGTCTGTTTGACCCTCATGTACACTCTCAATCGGTCCCCCCTGAGAATCGCATGCAGAACCAGTCTATTGCCCCTCATAATCATATCACCTTCCTCTGAAAGCTCTTCCTTGACATTGTAATAAACTTTGAGTGAACCACAAACTATATCTGAGAGACCACCCTTCTTTTACCCTGTTCTTTACAACCTGTAAATCTTCATCTTTCTCTACTTAATCCCTCTATTCTTCTTCTTGCACAATTCCACAGGATATTAGACAAACCTTTACCTGTTCTTCTTGTCCTAAACTCTTTTCATTCTCTGCATACAGCCTTGAACAACAATCTGCTACGATATTCATCACACCTAGCAAATATGACACTACAAATTCAAAATCCTTTAACGCCTCAACCCATCTTTTATTCTGTTGAATATTGCGTCAATCCCTTTCTTGCCAAAAATCTCCACTAGCGGTTTGTGATTAGTCTTCACCTCAAATGAAGACTGCTAATGGCTCCTTTTGATAACTGAGTAATTCACCTCAGTACCATGCAGTCCTCTTGAGATAAATAAGATTGTGTTTACCTCATCTCCCCAAACCTGTTCCAAGACAATTCCCAGACCCTTGCCATTCAAATCAGCTCTTAGACTAGTTTTAGCTCCTGGCTCAAAACTGCACAAGTTGGATGTTCCTTTTAAGTTCTCTTTTACTCCTTGAAATTCATTTTTACATGCCTCCAACCACATCAATTCAATCTCTTTCTATAAAAACTTTCTCATGTTACCACACCTCTCAGTCAAGTTGGGCACAGACTTACTATAGTATTCAGCTGTCCCTAAATATTTCACCAATTCTTCCTTGTTAGAGGATTTAGCTATGCTGATGAAATTAGCCTTTCGTTGAATAACTTCACCAGTAACTGTATGTCCTAAATAATCAATTTCAGTAACTCTAAATTTACATTTCTCATGTTTCAACTTAAAGTATCTAGCACTGAGCCTCTTCATGTTTGTCTTGATATATTTTTACTCCCTTGACACCTTCTAACACATGATCCATAGATCTCTGAAACATCGCCATCACCAAAATCAAACTTAATGGCATGCGCAGATATTTAAATGTGCCAAACTGGGTTACAATTGTCGCGACGTCCTGGGATAACGAGTGTAAAGCGATCTGATGGCAAGCAGAAGTTATGTCTAGTGAGGCGAAAGCCTTTACACCATCTAAACTGCACAGCATCTCTGTTATGTTCAATAAGGGGTAATGGTCCACTACCACTGCCTTGGTCACTTTCCTCAAATCCACACACAAGCTTGCAACTCTATTCTCTTCCCTAGCCATCGCAACTGGGGATACGCACTCAGTGCCTTCTACCTCCTGTATAACTATATCCTTCTGCAATCTCTCCAGCTCTTTCTTCATGGCCTCCTTCACCATGATGGGTACACCCCTCACCTTGCACACCTTAAGTACAGATTCAGGCCTTAGTTTTATATGGTGTTTGTACTGTACCAAGCATCCCAGATTCTCCTTAAATATATCTGCTAATTGTTGTTCAATGTCAAAAACACCCTTTGAAACGAGCGCACACACTGGCAACACTCACCAATTTCCTTTTTAGTTAAACCGACAGGGTATTTTCCCCGGAATTATCTTGTCTTGTAATTCAATGGTTCCTACAAAATACCCCAACAACTTTATTGGTTTACCACCATACCCCTTAGGTCCAATATCTGGTTTTCTCAAGTTCACTACCTCTTTTAGCTTCTCTTAAAAAAATGTCTGGGCTATCAATATTATTTTTGCACCAGAATCGAAAAGCATGTTGACAGGAAACCCATTTATGGTTTACAATGTCATAAGGACCAACACTTGAACCTTTCTTTTTCTGTAGTATGTATTCATCATCTCCCTGATCTGAATGATACAATCAATCAATCAATCATGTGTTTGTTAAGTGTGACTACTCACCCGTAAGGGTCTCAAGGTGCCGGGGAGGAGGGGAGGTGCACGTTTCAGTCCATCAAGGAGGGGGTCTGTTGAAGAGCCAAGTTTTGAGGTTTCTTGTGAAGATAGGAAGTGATGTTGTCTGTCTGAGGTGGAGCGGCAGGGCGTTCCAAGCTCTGGCCGCGAGGAAGGAGAAGGAGTGGCCTCCCGATCTGGTCTTTCTGGCACGGGGGACCACGGCGTAGGAGAGCTGGACTGATTGTAGGGTCCTTTGGGGTGCGTGGAATTTGAGTCGGCTGTTCAGGTATGCTGGTCCGGTGTTGTGGAGGGCTTTGTGTGCGTGGGTGAGAATCTTGAAGGTGATTCTAGCCTCGTTGGGGAGCCAGTGGAGTGTGCGCAGGTGCTGGGAGATATGGCAGTGTCTTGGCAGGTTGAGGACAAATCTTGCGGCGGCGTTCTGGATGTTTTGTAGCTTGCGGGTGAGGTTTTTGTTTATTCCGGCGTAGAGTGCGTTGCCGTAGTTGAGTCTGCTGGTGACGCGGGTGTGAGTGACGGTCTTTCTGTGCTCGAGGGGGATTCATTTGAAGGTCTTACGTAGGAGGCGGATGGTGTGGAAGCAGGAGGATGAAACGGAGTTGATCTGGCGGTCCATTTTGAGCTCGGAGTCCAGGATGATTCCAAGGTTGCATGCGTGGTCCGTGGGGGTGGGTGGCCACCAGGTGTCGTTCCAGGCATCGGGGTGTGGGCCCATGATGAGTACTTCTGTTTTGTCAATGTTGAGTTGTAGGCAGCTGCTTTTCATCCATGCCATTCACATTTGGTGGTCCTCCAACATGAAGTGGAATGTCCCTTCTTTGCACTTGACTTGCACGTGGCTTTCCAACCTGGACATTCCTTGTTGTAGGCCATGTGTCCCAAGTTTCCACACTTCCCTTGGAATGTTTTCATAAACTGTTCGCCTTCACTTCTTGTTTAGCGTTAGTGTATGAGTGTCTTTCCACTTCTTGTTTAGAATTTAAGAGACTGCTTACAGATGGACCTGCAGATAAATGTGACCCCCTTTTACTGACTTGTGCACTATCTTTTCTATCCTCAGACTGCATTGTAATTTTCCTAATTACATTCATGCATGCTTGCGTGTGTGCACTTGCTTTCGCCATTATCAGAACCTCACTAAGGGCCCGATTCACAAAGGTAAACTGAGACGAATGTCTAACTTTACGACTTTCAGTTTTCACAAAGGGCATTTACGAGTAACCCTGGGCGTAGTTCGCGTAGTAGTGCTACGCGTAGCTACGCGAAGTGCACTTCGCACTACGCGAGCTACGCTTAGCACTACGCGAACTGCGTAGTGCGGTACGAAATGCTGTTCGCAATGATTGCACAGTGCCGGATGCTTGTCCGCACTGTGCAATCATTGCAAACGGCATCTTGCACAGTGCAAGCAGTCGTTTTCTGCCGCTGGAGTAGATTTGTACTCGAGCAGGAGTTTTCTCAACGCGGACTGGTAGTTTCTCATCGTGAGTGGTCGCGAGCATACGCGACCACTCGCAATGAGAAACCTGACCTCTCCGCGTTGAGAATCTCGCCGGGAGGTTTATTTTCCACTCTCGCGATCGGCAACTTGATGTTGCTGATCGCGAACAAGGAAAAGTCTCGCCGGGATGTCATTTTGCTCGCTCGCGGTCGCCAACTTGACGTTGAGGACCGCGAGCAAGCAAAAATGCCCGCTACGCATTTTTGCACTGTGCTACGTGCAATTCGCGTAGCGCGTAGTTGCGCAAACTACGCAAACTACGCGAGCGTAGCGTAGTTTTCCACCCAGGCCTAAACCTAAATCCTAAAACACTACCCCCAGCACGACCCCCTACACTACCCAAACACCACTGCACTACCCTAAAACATGACCCCCTACACTACACAAACACCACTGCACTACCCTAAACCCTAAAACACTATCCCCAGCACGACCCCCTACACTACACAAGCACCACTGCACTACCCTAAACCCTAAAACACTACCCCCAGCATGACCCCCTACACTTCCCGAACACCACTGCACTGCCCTAAACCCTGAAACACCAGCCCCTGCACGACCCCCTACACTGCCCGAACACCACTGCACTGCCATAAACCCTGAAACACCACCCCCAGCACGACCCCCTACACTGCCCGAACACCACTGCACTGCCCTAAACCCTGAAACACTACCCCAAGCAAGCCCCCTACACTGCCTGAACACCACTGCACTGCCCTAAACCCTGAAACATCACCCCCAGCAAGACCCCCTACACTGCCCGACCACTGCACTGCCCTAAACCCTGAAACACCAGCCCCAGCACGACCCCCTACACTGCCCGAAAACCACTGCACTGCCCTAGACCCTGAAACACCACCCCCAGCACGACTCCCTACACTGCCCGAACACCACTGCACTGCCCTAAACCCTGAAACACCAGCCCCAGCACGACCCCCTACACTGCCCGAACACCACTGCACTGCCCTAAACCCTCAAACACCAGCCTCTGCAAGACCCCCTACACTGCCCGAACACCACTGCACTGCCCTAAACCCTGAAACACCACCCCCAGCAAGACCCCCTACACTGCCCGAACACCACTGCACTAACCCCTGAAACACCACCCCCAGCAAGACCACCTACCCTGGCCGAACACCACTGCTTTGCCCTAAACCCTGAAACACCACCCCCTGCACGACCCCCTACACTGCCCAAACACCACTGCACTACCCTAAACCCTAAACCACTACCCCCAGCACGACCCCCTACACTACACAAGCACCACTGCACTATCCTAAACCCTAAAACCCTACCCCCAGCATGACCCCCTATACTACACAAACACCACTGCACTACCCTAAACCCTAAAACACTACCCAAACACCACTGCACTAACCTAAATCCTAAAACACTACCCCCAGCACGACCCCCTACACTACCCAAACACCACTGCACTACCCTAAAACATGACCCCCTACACTACACAAACACCACTGCACTACCCTAAACCCTAAAACACTACCCCCAGCACGACCCCCTACACTACACAAGCACCACTGCACTACCCTAAACCCTAAAACACTACCCCCAGCACGACCCCTACACTACACAAACACCACTGCACTACCCTAAACCCTAAAACACTACCCCCAGCACGAACCCCTACACTACCCAAACACCACTGCACTAACCTAAATCCTAAAACACTACCCCCAACACGACCCCCTACACTACCCAAACACCACTGCACTACCCTAAAACATGACCCCCTACACTACACAAACACCACTGCACTACCCTAAACCCTAAAACACTACCCCCAGCACGACCCCTACACTACACAAGCACCACTGCACTACCCTAAACCCTAAAACACTACCCCCAGCATGACCCCCTACACTGCCCGAACACCACTGCACTGCCCTAAACCCTGAAACACCAGCCCCTGCACGACCCCCTACACTGCCCGAACACCACTGCACTGCCCTAAACCCTGAAACACCACCCCTAGCATGACCCCCTACACTGCCCGAACACCACTGCACTGCCCTAAACCCTGAAACACCACCACCTTCACGACCCCCTACACTGCCCGAACACCACTGCACTGCCATAAACCCTGAAACACCACCCCCAGCACGACCCCCTACACTGCCCGAACACCACTGCACTGCCCTAATCCCTGAAACACTACCCCCAGCAAGCCCCCTACACTGCCCGAACACCACTGCACTGCCCTAAACCCTGAAACATCACCCCCAGCAAGACCCCCTACACTGCCCGAACACCACTGCCCTAAACCCTGAAACACCACCCCCAGCACGACCCCCTACACTGCCCGAACACCACTGCACTGCCCTAAACCTTGAAACACCAGTCCCAGCATGACCCCCTACACTGCCCGAACACCACTGCACTACCCTAAACCCTGAAACACCACCCCCAGCACGACCCCCTACACTGCCCGAGCACCACTGCACTGCCCTAAACCCTAAAACACCAGCCCCAGCACGACCACCTACACTGCCCGAACACCACTGCACTGCCCTAAACCCTGAAACACCAGCCCCAGCACGACCGCCTACACTGCCTGAACACCACTGCACTGCCCTAAACCCTGAAACACAAGTCCCAGCACGGCCCCCTACACTGCCCGAACACCACTGCACTGCCCTAAACCGTGAAACACCAGCCTCAGCACGACCCCCTACACTGCCCGAACACCACTGCACTGCCCTAAACCCTGAAACACCACCCCCAGCACGACCACCTACACTGCCCGAACACTACTGCACTGCCCTAAACCCTGAAACACCACCCCCTGCACGACCCCCTACACTGCCCGAAACACTACTGCACTGCCCTAAACCCTGAAACACCATCCCCAGCACGACCCCCTACACTGCACGAACACCAGTGCACTGCCCTAAACCCTGAAACACTACCCCCGCAAGACCCCCTACACTACCCAAACACCAATGCACTACCCTAATCCCTAAAACACTACCCCCCGCACTACCCCCTACACTACCCAAAGACCACTGCACTACCCTAAACCCTAAACCACTACCCCCCGCACGACTCCCTACACTACCCAAAGACCACTGCACTACCCTAAACCCTAAAACACGACTGCCTACACTACACAAACACCACTGCACTACCCTAAACCCTAAAACACTACCCCCTACACTACACAAACACCACTGCACTACCCTAAACCCTAAAAACTACCCCCAGCACGAACCCCTACACTACCCAAACACCACTGCACTACCCTAAACCCTAAAACACTACCCCCAGCAGTACCCCCTACACTACCCAAACACCACTGCACTACCCTAAACCCTAAAACACTACCCCCAGCAGTACCCCTACACTACCCAAACACCATTGCACTACCCTAAACCCTAAAACACTACCCCCAGCAGTACCCCCTACACTACCCAAACACCACTGCACTACCCTAAATCACTACCCCCAGCACGACCCCTACACTACCCAAACACCACTGCACTACCCTAAACCCTAAAACACTACCCCCAGCACGACCCCCTACACTACCCAAACACCACTGCACTACTCTAAACTGTAAAACACTCCGCCCAGCATGACTCCCTACACTACCCAAACACCACTGCACTACCCTAAACCCTAAATCTACCCCCAGCATGACCCCCTACACTACACAAACACCACTGCACTACCCTAAACCCTAAAACACTACCCCCAGCATGACCCTCTTCACTACCTAAACACAACTGCACAATTTGTTACAGGCGTTGTAACGCAGGCCTGTGGTGCTTACTGGAAGTACCTGGTGGGCTAGTTGGGCCCCAGGGACCCTCAGGATTCAGGGTGACCTAATCCCCCAACTTAAAATGCTCCACGGGGCACGTTTGCACAGTGGTGAAGGGAGGGGGCGGGGCCTCAGGTGACATGTGCGCAAACACGCCCTGTGGTGCGTTTTAAGTTGGGGAATTAATTCCCTTTGAATCCTGAGGGACCCTGGGACCCTCAAGATTAAAGGGGACTTAATCCCGCAACTTAAAACGCGCCACGGGGCGCGTTTGCACACATGTCACCTCAGGCCCCCTCTCCCTTCACCACTGTGCAAACGCGCCCTGTAGCGCGTTTTAAGAGGTAGTTTTAATCCCCCTGCCCTATTATGTACTAGGGACTTGCAGAGGAGGTCATGCTAATCACAGGGGTACCCCAACGCATAGTGTTCCCTAGTGTATGTAGGTGTTTTCACTGTATTCTAAGTGTCTTTTAGCATAGCACTGGCTCTGGTTAGTCAGAGTCAGTTACCACCAGTACCCGTCTGAAAAAGTTGTGGGCACAGGATGATTTTGCAACAAGGCCTCTTTCTGCTCCTCTGTTGGTTCTTTCTGCACATGTCTTGCTTCTTCCTGCACTTTTCTTCGTCTTTGTTGACTTCTGTTGCTTCTTTCTGCATTTCTTTTGCTTCTTTCTGTGCGTTTTTTCTTCTTTCTTCACATGTCCTACCTCTGTAGGCATAGTTAGAAACTAGCATTTAAAAACCTTTGAAATTCACTTAAAAATCATAGGTTTCAGGCACGTTATAGTTAGAAATTAGCATTTAAAAAACCTTTGAAATTCACTGAAAAACCATAGGTTTCAGACACGTTATAGTTAGAAATTAGCATTTAAAAACCTTTGAAATTCACTGAAAAACCATAGGTTTTAGGGACAGTTATAGTTAGTTGGACATTTCACTCGTACAAAACCATAGAAATTCCCCGTTATAGTTAGTTCAGCTAACTATAACTCGCGCCCCGCAATGCACTGCTGATGACGTCACATATTACATCACTCATGACATGGTCAGTGACATCACTGATGACATCACTGATGACATCTCAAATGACATCACTGATGACATCATCCATGTGATAATTTCATGCATCTTCTCACACCCTAATATAACTTTTGATACACCCACTATAAATTACAGACTGCCATTCTCAAAACCATAGACACTCCAACACCAAAAACTACATACCCACTCACTGATTCTTAGGTCTACACACACATCCACTCACTCACCCGTACAGTCACTCATACTTACAGTCACTCAGTACAGGACTATCATATGCACTCATACACCTATATAAACACTCACACACCGCCACTCATCCATAGAGGTACTCACACACCTAGTCAGTCATGCAAAAATTAATCACACACCCATTTACTCACCTATACAGTTATACACACACCAGCTCACTTACTCATACAAATACTAGCACATTCTTACGCTCTTATACAATAACTGATACAAGCACACACGCATCCATACAGCCACTCTCACTATCACACACTCTCACTTATAGCCATTTAAATACTCTAACACACATATAGACTGCCTTTTACATATGTAGTTAGTCGCACATGTACCACTGAGATATACATTCACTCACTAACACACCCATACACACACTCACCCACCCAAGCAGTCCATCACAGATGCACTCTTGAAATCATGCACCCAGTGAATCACCCACTCACACATCTATGTACAGAGTCACACACACCCCACCCACACAAACACTCAGGCAGCCATACAGATACTCAGAGAACCAATCAATAACCCATATAGACACTCATGTAGCTATTCGCAAATCCATGCATCCACTTACACACCAACAAACAGACGGATACAGACATTCACACAGTTTAGTCACTAACCCATGCATTCAGTAAGATACGTTTAATCACTCACTTGTAGAGTCAGTCACTCACGTACTAAATCATCCATTCAGACACTTATACACCCACTCATTCTTCAATACGCCTTTCCATATATATATTAAACATATTTAAACTTTACAGAAACACACAGTCACTGGATGATGTCATCAGTGATGTCATCAGCGATGTCATTTGAGATGTCATCAGTGATGTCATCAGTGATGTCACTGACCATGTCATGAGTGATGTAATATGTGATGTCATCAGCAGTGCATTGCGGGGCGCGAGTTATAGTTAGCTGAACTAACTATAACGGGGGAATTTCTATGGTTTTGTACGAGTGAAATGTTCAACTAACTATAACTGTCCCTAAAACCTATGGTTTTTTCAGTGAATATATATATATATATATATCTATATATATATTCACTGAAAAACCATAGGTTTCACGCACGTTATAGTTAGAAATTAGCATTTAAAAACCTTAGAAATTCACTGAAAAAACCATAGGTTTCAGGGCGTTCTAGTTAGTTGACATTTCCATCGTACAAAACCATAGAAATTCCCCCATTATAGTTAGTTCAGCTAACTATAACTCGCGCGCCCGCAATGCACTGCTGATGACGTCACATATTACATCACTCATGACATGGTCAGTGACATCACTGATGACATCACTGATGACATCACTGATGGATGACATCATCCTTGTGATAGACTGGCAGACCTCCTCTCACCCTAATATATTCTTTGATACACACACTCAAAAATACAAACTAACATTTTCAAAACAATGGACATACCAATACCAGTTACAACACACCTATTCAGTAATTCCAAGATCTACACACACATCCACTCATTCACCAACAGTCCCTATACAGTCACTCATACATGTACTCACTCATCATATGTACTCATACACCTATACATCCTGTTACACACCGCCACTCATCCATAGAGTTACTCACACACATAGTCACACATGCAAACAAAGTATCAAACATCCATTTACTTGCATATACAGTTATACACACACACTACCACACTTACTTCTACAGAAACTTACACATACTTACTCTCTTAAACAATCACTTATAGAAACACCTACTTATTTGTACAGGAACTCTTCCAATCTCTCACTCTCACATATACTCACTTATATACACCAATACTCACATATACTAGTTTAAAACATATGTAGTTAGTCATAAAGACACTATTGAGACAGTCATTCACTCACTAACACACCCATACACATACTCATCCACCTATACAGTCCTGCACACATGCTGTCTTCAACACATACAAACAGTGAGTCACTCATTCATGCATCTATGCACTAAGTAATACCCCCACCAAACCATACAGACACTCAGACACTCATACTGATACTCAAAAACCAACTAATAACCCATATAGACACTCATGTAGCTACTCACCAACCCATGCAGCCACTTATACACAAAGTGAGAGACTGATACAGATATTTTCATATTTAAACATTACTCACTAACCCATGTATTCACTAAGATACACTTAGTCAGTTATACAATCAATTTTACAAAAAAATCATCCATTTAGACACTTATATACCCATTTATTCTTCCATCGACCTTGAGATATACATATATAAAACATATTTATTTTTCAGAAAAACACACATTCACTGGATGATGTCATTTGAGATGTCATCAGTGATGTCATGAGTGATGTCACTGACCATGTCATGAGTGATGTAATATGTGACGTCATCAGCAGTGCATTGCGGGCGCGCGAGTTATAGTTAGCTGAACTAACTATAACGGGGAATTTCTATGGTTTTGTACGATGGAAATGCCCACCTAACTATAACGCCCCTGAAACCTATGGTTTTTTCAGTGAATATATATATACATATATATATATTTATATATATATATTTAAAACACAAAGGTTCGGTGCACTCATGGTGTGTATATAGGCTTTGTAGTATCCGCAGACGCGTTTCTGGCTTTTGCCTTCATCATTGCGGAAAAGCCGTCGATGTAAAGGCACAGTCTTTTAAACAGTCCTGCCATTTGATAGGTGGATCCTTGGCCAATGAGAGGCCAGTTATATCGTTATGTCATCCAGCGGCAGGCGAGGGGACTTATAGTCACAGTAATCACGGCTGTCATTTGATTTTAGCGATGGGAGCGCCATAGACACTGCAACTGGCACGAACAACGGAAATGGAGACGCCCCATTGCTGGCCTCTCATTGGCCAAGGATCCACCTATCAAATTGCAGGACTATTTAAAAGACTGTGCCTTTACATCGACGTCTTTTCCGCACTGATGAAGTACCTTTCAGACCTACTTCCTACAAAAAGTCAGGGATATTATCTCCGAGATCGACAACTCCCCCACCAACCAGAACCCCTTAGTTCTACACCAGGCCCCCCGCCCTCGATTACCAACTCACTGCCTTCCCCCGACTTGATTCCACCTCACTGGCACAATTAATGAACCGTATCAAATCAGGTTCCCCTGCCGACCCCTGCCCCCGAGGATCTTCGGAATGGCCCTCCCAGGCTTGGAAAAACAGTTTCTCTCACTACTGAACAACTCCCTGGAGGTTGGCCATCTACCCTCCAGCCTGAAGGAGGCTAGAGTAATCCCCCTCCTAAAGAAACCGGGAGCGAACGCAGCCATCCTTAAAAATTATAGGCCTATCTCCCAGATTCCCTTCCTAGCGAAAGTGGTAGAACAACATATTCTCAAAACTCTCTCACTTTTCCTGGAAGAACACCAACTACTTCAAATACAACAAGCGGGTTTTAGGGCTCACCATAGCACCGAACTGGTGATGCTCTCCATCCTGGATGACCTTAGAACCATGGCTGATAATAAACAACTGAGCGCCCTGATCCTATTAGACCTATCGGCAGCGTTCAATACGGTCAGCCATGCCCGGCTACTGGATCAACTAACGGCCTTGGGGATCCAGGGGCCGGCACACCGGTGGCTGGAATCCTTCCTGATGGGGCGATCCCAGAGAATTCAGTTGGGGGAACAGGTATCAGATAGTGGCGCCCTCACCTGCGGTGTCCCCCAGGGCTCTGCCCTATCCCCGCTTCTCTTTAACATCTACCTGCAGCCTCTGGTGTCGGCCCTTGCCCATATGGACTGCCGTGTCTTCAATTATGCAGACGACACCCAGCTCATTTTCCGGATCGATAACTCCACCCTTGCCCAGGAAGCGGTGCAAAATATCCTTAGATTTACTGTAAACTGGATGACCGCAAACTCATTAAAAATTAATCCAGAGAAAACGGAAGTTCTTGTCATCCCTACAAAAGACAATCCATGGAGTGATCATTTCTGGCCCCAGGAACTGGGTGCCACTCCCATTCCAGCAACTGCCGTGAAAAGCCTAGGCATTAAACTTGACTCTGATCTCTCCATGGCTAACCAAGTTAGTGCAGTGGTAGGCACCTGCATAGGGCTCCTGAGAAAGTTACGGAAACTTGTCCCTCTCCTTTCAACTGCCTCCTTACAAATGATTGTGTCGGCCACTATTGTCTCCAGACTCGACTACGGAAATGCCCTATATTTAGGCCTCCTCAAAAGCTTATCAATAAATTACGAGTGGTACTTAACGATGCAGCTAGGCTGATCTTTAAGTTACCAAGACAGGCCCACGCCTCTCCTCTGCTACACAAACTACACTGGCTCCCCATCAAGCAGAGAGTAAAATTCAAGGGCCTCTGCATTGCCCATAAAGCGATCTATGGCAAAGCCCCGGCCTATATCAAGGAACGCTTGAGGAACTATGTTCCGGGGCGCACACTGCGGTCCTCTGAGTCCTGTCACCTGGCCACCCCAAGATGCAATACTGCATCTAAAGGGGGCAGAGCCTTTTCCGTACTGCTCCCACAACTCTGGAACCAGTTGCCCGACCACCTGCGCAAAGAACCGGCTCTCCTTCCATTCAGGAAACAACTTAAAACGCTCCTGTTTAGGGAAGCACTGGATAATGTTTAAACACACCACAATGTTGGGCCATACAACTGCCCACGACCTCTGGCTATTCCCCTTAAAGCACTTAGAGACCCGCCGGTGATTAGCGCTATATAAATATCAATTAACATGAACATTAACAATGCACTTCAGAACACTAATCTCCAAAATAGCAGCATAGATTACCATTGGTAATTACCCAATCAGTATATGTGCAAAATTGCATAGTCAGTTTCCACAGACAATAAAGTGCACATGCTCAAGTGCACATTCTCCTACCTAATGTGCAAAATATTGTTTTTATATTTCAGTGCATTACTCATCACTATCCTTAAAATAGCAGCAATTGTTACCATAGGTAGTCACCCAATCAGTATATGTGCAAAGTTGCAATTGCAGTTTAAAGTGCACGTGCTCCAATGCAAATTCTCCTAACACTGTCTACGGACAAAACTTTAAAATTCATACTGTTAAAATTACGATATTAAATATAGTGGCTTCTTTAAAAATGATTGTGCTTTCTTAGTACACCAGATTCATAAATATATTTTTAAAAAACTGGGATTCTCTCATAGAATATCATCACCAGGGGCTTGCTCTTCCATCACATTGGTACAATCAAGTGTCTATTGACAATAGATACAATCTTAAAAAGCCATAAAAAGTGTAACATAGACACAATCTCCATAATTACTTTCTCTATTTGGCTTTCTTATACACCTCTGTGGTACGGAGGATGGGTCAGGGTTACTGTACTTAATCATGTCATTTATTCCAGATGTAAATGTTAGTCTTCATCAAAATTCAGACCATTTGGGGCCTTACAGTCAAACATTAGTATATAGCGGGACTCCAATTGTCTTAACCTGCCCTCACGATTCCCTCCTCTTCTCTTCCTGGGGACCGAGTCTACTACATAATAGGTTAAGTCCTCCACCTTACCTCCATGAACCTCATTAATGTGGCGAGCAACTGGGTATGACTGATCCTTATTCTTCACTGCCCTGAGATGCTGGAGGATCCTGATGTGGGCCATATGAATTGTGCTGCCGACATATATCATGGGGCACGTGCATTGAAGCACGTACGCCACATGATCACTTTTACAATTGAAAAACCGAGGAATTTTTCACAGTTTATTCATTGGGGGCAGCTGTACTTCTTTCTTGTTTACACCATGTTTACATGCCTTACACTTAAGGCACTTGTTAAAACCAGGATTAGCCTTCAACCAGCTTTCTGTTTCAATTATCTCAGGGCTGCTGTTCACCAATTGCTGTCTCATTGACTTTGCTCTTCTATAGGAGACAAGGTGTTTGGGCGAGACCAGGCTGTTTAAAGTAGGATCTCCTCTAACCAGGTGCCAATGCCTATTCATGCAGTCCCTCACCCTTGCATGGTAGGCATTGTACCCGGTTATCATCCTTATGTCCTGTTTAGAGTCATCAATGTTTTTCTTTTCTCTTTTTTTGCCAAATAGGATTTCTTTTCTTGACAATTTGTCTACCTTTTCTACTGCTTGTTTCATGACTGTCTTACTGGATCCCCTCTCCTTAAATCTTTCTGTCAGATCCGTTTGCGCTTGTAGCAATGAGCTCGTTTCGCTGCAGTTTCTCTTCATTCTAAGCTGTTCAGCGTATGGGATGCTCTGTTTCAGTTTTTGAGGATGAAAGCTACTACAGTGCAAAACAGAGTTTCCCGCAGTGGGTTTTCTAAAGGTACGAGTATGTAAGCTACCATTGCTGATAAAAACTTCCAAATCTAGGAAATGTACAGAAGAGTCACTAATAGTACATGTAAAAATCAGATTAAGTGTGTTATCATTGAGGGCTGTTAAAAACACATTGGCACTTTCTAATGACCCCCTCCATACAATGAACAGGTCATCGATGAATCTGCACCAGACTTTATTGTTCTCATTCCACTCTTTCTTATATGCCACCCTGAGCACCTGCTCCTCCCATCAGCCCATGTGAAGATTCGCATAGCTGGGGGCGAAGCAGGTGCCCATGGCCGATCCCCTGAGTTGTTTATAAGTATCATCACCAAATAGAAAAAGATTATTTTCCAAACACCATTCTGCCATTTGCAGTAGCATTTCTGAGTGTTAATATAGTTGTAGCGGTCTGTTGCCTAGAAAGTGTCTGAGAGCTTTTAGTCCATCTTTGTGTGCAATGCTCGTATAGAGCGAAGCTTCATCAAGCGTTATTAGCAGATCTTCTTCTTCCCACTGTAGATCGTGTAGTGTCCTCAAAACATTCCCAGTGTCTTGGATATAAGACTGCAGAGCTTTTACAAAATCTTGCAGTAAGTGGTCCAGATATCTAGATTAAGTTTCAAAGAGGCTTCCAATAGCCGATATTATTGGCCTGCCCGGAGGAGATAGTATGTCTTTGTGTACTTTAGGTATTAAATATAGCATGGGAGTCAGCGGGTTGTTCACTTTCAAATACTGATATTCAGCTTCCGATATGAGTCCCATACCTCTCCATCTAGCCAGTTCCTTGTGGTATTTAATTTTTGCCTCTAGGAGATTGCTATGCGGAACTCGCTGGTAGCATTTCGTGTCTTAGTTGGAGCCTTGCTTCGTCATTGTACTTACAGAGTGGCCATAGGACTACATTGCCCCCTTTATCAGATTGTCTTATTACAATGTCTGTCCTTGATTGGATTTTTTCCATGATCTTTACATAATTCCTTTCTTCCTCTTTTGTGTTTCTGTTGTAGTTTTTGCTTGATTCTTTGGCTAATTCTTTGAGATCCTTGATCACCCGATCAGAGAATAAATCAATGGAATCTTTGGGAAGTATTGGTGTAAAAGTAGATCTCTTTTTGAAATCAGTGGTGCTGGTTCCATAAATGTCCAAGTCTAACCTTTCAGCGGTTTCTTTACAAGATATCTCCAAGCCTGGGATTTCATTACTTCTTTCCAACTCATCCAAGTCCCTGAGGAGATTTAAATCATCCACCACTAGGTTACCTGTAGTCCCGTGGTCTAGACATTCCAACCCCCGGTTTTTTTCTGGTTGGTTGGTTGCTGAAATGTTTCCTTAGTTTTAGTTTTCTAACATATTTAAAGAAATCGATGCGGGTCTGTGCATAGTTAAAATTGGTGCATCTGCAAAACGATAAACCTAGTGATAAAATGTTCATCTCAGTTTCGGATAGGATTAGGTTGGATAGATTGATCACAGTAATGGATGTTGTTTTCATTTATTCCGCTTGTTGTCCTTCGTTTTGGACCCTGACCGCAGCTCCATACCTTCTCCTTCTTCTCTTTCATTTCTTCTGAACCCCTGGCCTCTTCCTCCTCTTGGTGGTCTTTGTCTGGCGTTGATGTTCCGATCCAGACCTAAAAAACACATTTCTTCACTTACGGTTGAGGGTTTGTCCAAATTGCCCATTGTTCTTCCTCAAGGTCTGTATCCACCTCTGAGCTCCAATCGGAGCTTGTATCTGCCATCCTTCTTTTTTCTTTGTTTTTACTTGCTGGGGCTGGGTTGCTGGACAATTCTTGTCAGCCCAGGGTGTCAAACCGTTTGGCAAAATTGAAAATTTGTCCCCTTTCGTAATCCAAGCGGTCCCTAGTAAATTTAGTTACCTTTCTTTCTATTTGTTTTTTCGTATTTGCTTAATTTGACTTCTAGATCCTTTTCAAACTTGCAAATTGCTTCAGGATTCATCAAGCTGTTCAATTCATGTTGAAGATGTTTCATTTCATCTAGGATCTTCTCTCTATATTTTTGGGTAAATTTAACTATGATCCGCATCATATTATTTGAGGACTCGGCACTGTTGTTGGTCCACTCCTGCAGCATCTCTGGGTCCAAATTCTCAAAAGTGGGGGCAATCAGGATCCTTAGACCTCGAGGGACTCTTCCAACCTCAAGATATTTATCTAGAGATCGAATTTACATATATATATATATATATATATATATATATAAATATATATATATATATGTAAATGTTTATATCCAAACAATCATGATGCTACAATTACAAGGACACCCTGCCTTGCGGATCAGGGCTCTTCAATGGGTGTCCCTGTGTATATATTCCAAAAGATAAAGACCCCTGCATCCAGGGACAAAATGAGCCCACCAGCCAGTTAGTAGTACATAAACTCATGTTATTTGCAGAAGCGTTTCGACCCCACCTGGTCTTAGTCATATGCATCATGTGATGTGGTTAGTTGGTCTTCTTTTAAATCCACAGGCCTTCAAACACTGAAGATGGACTACAAATGATTTTCAGTCCCATTCTCATATTAACACTTTAGTAGTCGATTTGCTTTGCGAGGCATGCTGTCGTCTGATTGATTATGAGGCTTGTTAGTCCCGCCTTATTATGGCCATGCCATCATTTGTACCCTCCCATGGCTATTGGCCCCTTTACTTCGAGTGTTACACTGCACGGTATGTATTATTTAGAGCACTATTTTTTTCCCTACTATATTTTTCCTTGCCTTCTCACCCCCTCCCCCGCCTGCACTCCCGCTGTCCGTGCCTTCTCACCCCCCTGCCCCCCATGACCGCCCGCCCGCCCGCACTCCTGTTTGCAATGCAATAGGTAGGTCTTGCTTAAATGCGAGTCCTAATGCATTGCAAATGCTTGTTATTACACTTTTGTGGAGTTTGCATTTTAATCACACTCTGTTCCATTGCTGCATTGCTTTTTTTTCACCTAGTCTTCTCTGAAAGGCTGGACCTTGCTTTCTTTTTCAAGTATGACTCAGCCATTTTAAGCCCAGGCTAATCCTTTCAAGTCCAATAAAATGAAGAGGCGGGTCGTCCCATTGAACTGCCGCCTCAACCAGTACATCTAAAACAGAGGGGCTGCACATGAGCTGTTTATTGTTGTACTGTTTTTTTTTTATATTACCTATTTTGTTTATTGTGTAGTCTGGAGAAACTATCTCCCATGCCGCGGCTTTCATAGCTCACAAAAAGTCCATGTTTATCAAATATAATATTCAATAGGACAGGAGTGGCTCCTTATAAGGAGCATGGGAGCGGTGCCCCGACTACCCTATTTACTGCCTCATAAGTCTGTAAAGTTTTATCACTGACAGACGTGTCATGTCATCACTCTGATCCAAGGGTCAGGCATTTTCATGGCACTTTTAATAGGACAAGCCACGCTTGTGAACATGCGCCCCATGTGCCCCTGTGCCAGGCTTCTCCATTATCAGCCGTGGCCCCTTGCAGCTTGCAACGCTGTAGGAACACACCCATGTGTGGCTCCCACGGCCCTCTCTGACTGAACACAGCCTGGGCACTGTAGGCGTCTGGTCTGTTTCCCCAAGGCTGTGTGTCAGGCAATGAGGGTGCACCTTTCCCTACTTGTCAGAGGTGGTGAGCATTCAGCAATCCTCGTTGACTACACTACACCCCGTAATAAGCTGGGAAAGAGGTGAGGCACAACTGGCCCCAAGTGCACCCTCCTTCTGGAAACCCAGGTTGCAGGTGCTTCTCTTCAGGTTAAAGGGCAAGAATCCAGACCACATTGGACACCCTGCATTATTGCCGACCGGCATGACACTACAGGGAGCAGCTGGAGGTGCACAGACAGGTGAATTGAGGCGGGAGGACTTCACTGAGCAATATTTTGATTTTACCTTGAGCTATCAAGAAGTAGGCTAGCCCAGCCCAGCAGGTCGAGTGCCTGCTGCAATAATCCGGCTACAAGGCAGGCTAAAATCATAGTCTGATTAATAGTGTTTTTTCTCCATGGCTTCTTGTTGACACAGTTTCAGCACATTGAAAAGCTTTCCTTTCTGTTCTTCTGAGGCCCATCACTGGCCCCAAGTGACAGGTTAAGTTTTTGTCTTTGGGTATATAATCATTTTCTGCTCTTTCATTTCTGTATCCCTGCCAGACATCAGTTTAAAAAATGTTGCCATAGTGTGCTTCTCTCATAGGTCTTGGGGTGACGAGTATGTGTCAAAAAAAGGAATATCATTCTGGGCAACATGACACATTTTGTGATAGTATTAATTACTTTATTATTTTGGCATTTTTACACTTGTTAACACTGCCTGGGTGTTGGTTTCACCCATTAGTACCAGTATAACACCAAAATAAGCTTCAGAAAGGTGACCAGTGAACCTTTGCAAACTCGTTTTTGTGAAAATCTAAAGATTAAGCCACAGGGGCTGAGTTACATGGCTTATGTAATTAGTTAAATAACACAGCTGCTATAAAATTGCATAGTTCGGGTGACCCTGATCTATGCAAAGGGAATGCATTGCTCCTGATTTTGGGGTTCAGACTGCGTGTCAATGGACAGGCTATTAAAGGGCAGCAGAGCTCACATTGAAACAGGCATGTGAAGTATATTGCATCAATGGTAGATGAGGTCCTACTTTACTACCCCAGATGCAAACTGCAGGTCTAGTATTGATTAAAAAACGGGCCTTAGACTTCAGACACATTTCCATCCTAGGCTCTCATGCATCACCACTTTCATGGTTTACCAGCCGCCACTGATAGGAGGCAAATTAAAGCACAGAAATCAAGAGTGATTCCAGTGCTTCAAGCCTTTTTTTAAAAAAATTCAAAGGAGTGTTTGCATGAGGTGTTGGGGTACTCACACACTAGCTAACATCAGAAACACCAGTTTGGGTGGGGCTGCTTAGAAATCAGAGCCACATGACCTTGCAGTCTGACTGGGATGATTCCAAAAGATAAATGGCGAATTCAGCCTCGAGACGGGGTCTGCCTCCCAGATGGTCACTTACAACATTTAAGTGCAAAATAACGCTAAGGGTGTAGTGCAGGCAACAAGATGGGCGTGGGACAACATTTCATGCCATGGGCTCATGTGAAAATGTAGCCAGTGTACATCTTTTACGGAGAAAAACGAAGAAAACATTCAGCGCATCGTCTAAGGGTAGTAAGCACTGTAAAACATTAGCATAATACAACTCTGCACAATATAGTTAGTTCACATAAGCCTGCACATCCCCCCGCTCTACTTATTGGAATCCTCTCGCAGAATAAAGGCACAGCACGATTCCAATGAAATATAAACTTCCTGTGCACACCCCAGGAAACTAAAGCGCTGTTCACCATGTGCAGAACCTGAAGGTGGTGAGTGCCTGGTCGCCAGTCAGGGTCTGATCTGTGCTGGGGAGGCGCAGCTAGGCAGTGTGATGCCTGGGTGGACACAGCAGCCCGAGGGTCCAGCAGGTGCTACACACAACACCCACTCAATGGAAATTATTGTTAATTAGCATTTGCATAGTGCATTTCAAAGGTATCACAACCCTTTTGGTAGTTTGGCCATGGCTTCGAGTCTGAGCAATGAGGTGCTGGGGGCATGGTGGGCCAGGGAAGTCCAGACCCCTGAGTTTTGGCCAAGTACAGGATGGGTGCCAGTAGTATGATTCCAGTGACTGTCTGCTTCTATAAAGTTTAAATATGTTTTATATATATAGGCCAAGGTGTATTGAAGAATGAGTGGGTGTATGACTGTCTGAATGGATGATTTAGTTGGTGCGTGACTGACTGTATAAGTGAGTGATTAAACATGTCTTACTGAATGCATGGGTTAGTGACTAAACTGTATGAATGTCTGTATCAGTCTGTTGGTTGGTGTGTAAGCGGCTGCATGGGTTGGTGAGTAGCTACATGAGTGTCTATATGGGTGATTGATTGGTTGTATGAGTATCTGTATGGGTGCCTGAGTGTCTATGTGGGTGGGTGGGGTGTGTGTGACTCCCTGCATGGATGTGTGAGTGGGTGATTCACTGGGTGTATGGGTTCAAGAGTGTGTCTGTGAGGGGCTGTATGGGTGGGTGAGTATGTGAATGGCTGTGTTGGTGAGTGAATGGATGTCTCAGTGGTACATGTGTGAGTAACTACATATGTGAAAGGCAGTATATGTGAGTGTTGGAGTATATAAATGACTATATGTGAGAGTGAGTGATTGTGAGAGTAGCTGTGTGGATGAGTGTGTGCTTGTGTCAGTGATTGTATAAGAGAGTAAGTATGAATAAGTGAGGTGGTGTGTGTATAACTATATAGGTGAGTAAATGGGAGTGTGATTGATTCTATGCATGACTGACTAGCTGTGTAAGTAATTCTATGGGTGAGTGGCGGTGTTTGAGTGTCTGTATAGGTGTATGAGGGCATATGATAGTGGCTGTATTGATGAGTGACTGCATGTATGAGTGACTGTATGGGTGAGTGAGTGGATGTGTGTGTAGACCTAGGAATCAGTGAGTAGGTATGTAGTAATTGGTATTGGTGTGTCTATGGTTTCAAAAATGGTAGTCTGTATTTTAGAGTGGGTGTATCAAAGGTTATATTAGGGTGTGAGGAGGTGCATCAGATTATCACGTGGATGATGTCATCAGTGATGTCATTTGAGATGTCATCAGTGATGTCACTGACCATGTCATGAGTGAGGTAATATGTGATGTCATCAGCAGTGCATTGTGGGGGCGCGATTTATACTTAGCTCAACTAACTATAACAGCCAAATTTCTCTGGTTTTGTACGAGTGAAATGTCCAACTAAATATAAGGTCCCTGAAACCTGTGTTTTTTTCAGTGAATTTCTATGGTTTTTTTAAATGCTAATTTCTAACTATAACGTCCCTGAAACCTATGTTTTTTTCAGTGAATTTCTATGGTTTTTTAAATGATAATTTTTAACTATAACGTCCCTGAAACCTATGGTTTTTTCAGTGAATTTCAAAGGATTTTTAAATGCTAATTTCTAACTATAACGTCCCTGAAACCTATGTTTTTTTTCACTGAATTTGTAAGGTTTTTTTAAATTATAATTTCTAACTATGCCTACATAGGTAGGATATGTGCAGAAAGAGGAAGAAAGGTGCATAAAGAAGCAAGAGAAGTACAGAAAGAGGCAAGAGAGGTGCAGAAAGAGGAATAAAGGTGCAGAAAGAAGCAAGAGAAATGCAGAAAGAGGCAACAGAAGTCCAGAAAGAGTAAGAAAGGGGAAGAAAGAAGCAAGAGATATGCAGAAAGAACCAACAGAGGTGCAGAAAGAGGCCTTGTTGCAAAGTCATCCTGTGCCTTGGGCACCCCCCAACTTTTTGCTGACTGGTACTGGTGGTAACTGACTCTGACTGACCCTGAGCTCTGCCTAACCAGGCCCGGAGCCAGTGCTATGCTGAAAGACACTTAGAATACAGTGAAAACACCTATATACACTAGGGTACACTATGGGTTGGAGTACCCCTGTGATTGGCATGACCTCCCCTGTAAGGCCCTAGTACATAATAGGGCAGAGGGATTAAAACTACCTCTAATTCCCTAGCATATAATAGGGCATGGCAGTTTAGAGGCCAGCAGCCCTTTTCTGCACTTGCATGTGTGCACTGCTGAGCCTGAGGTCAGTTTAAAAGCAGCCCTGTGTGTGCAGAAAGAGGCAAGAGAGGTGCGGAAAGAGGCAAGAGAGGTGCAGAAAGAGGGAAGAAAGGTACAGAAAGAGGCAATAGAGGTACAGAAAGAAGCAAGAGAGGTAGAGAAAGAAGCATGATAATTACAGAAAGAAGCAACAGAGGTGCAGAAAGAGGGAAGAGGGGTGCAGAAAGAGGCAAGATAAGTGCAGAAAGAAGCAACAGAGGTGCAGAAAGAGGCAAGAGAAGTTCAGAAAGAGGCAGCAGAGGTGCAGAAACAGGCAGAAGAGGTGCAGAAAGAGGGAAGAGGGGTGCCGAAAGAGGCAAGAGGGGTGCAGAAATTTACAAGAGTGGTACAGAAAGAAGCAAGAGCAGTGCAGTAAGAAACAACATAGGTGCAGAAGGAGTCAAGAGGGGTACAGAAAGAGGCAAAAAAAGAGCAGAAACAATCAAAAGAGATGCAGAAAGAGACTAGAGGGGTGCAGAAAGAGAGGTGCAGAAAGATAGAAGAGCAGTGCAGAAAGAACCAACAGTGGTGCAGAAAGAGGCAAGAGGAGTGCGGAAAGAGGCAAGAGAAGTGCAGAAAGAAGCAAAAGAGGTGCAGAAAGAGGCAAGAGGGTGCAGAAAGAGGCAAGAGCAGTGCAGAAAGAACCAAGAGACATGCAGGAAAAGGGAAGAAGGCTGCAGAAAGAGGCACGAAGGTGCAGAAAGAAGCAAGAGAGGTGTAGAAACAAGCAAGAGAAGTGCAGAAAGAAGCAACAGAGGTACAGAAAGAGGCAAGAGGGGTGCAGAAAGAGGCAAGAGAGTTGCAGAAACAGGCAAAAGAGGTGCACAAAGAGGGAACAGGGGTGCACACAGAGGCAAGAGAGGTACAGAAAGAACCAACAGAGGTGCAGAAAGAGGCAAGAGGGTTGCAGAAATGTGCAAGAGAGCAGCATATAGAAGCAAAAGCAGTGCAGAAAGAACCAACAGAGGTGCAAAAAGAGGCAAGAGGGGTGCAGAAAGAGGCAAGAGAAGTGCAGAAAAAAGCAAAAGAAGTGCAGAAAGAGGCAAGAGGGGTGCAGGAAGAGGGATGTGAAAGAGGCATGAGGAGTTCAGAAAGAACCAAGAGGAGTGCAGAAATAAGCAACAGAGGGCTGTAAAATGTTAATTTTAGACTGTTCTGTAACCTAGCACTACACTTCCAGTTTTCATGAGTTGACTTCCCAGATTAAATCTTGAACAAAAATAAGATTCTTTAAATGGGCAGGTACTGACAGACAGTGAGAACCATCACTTCATTATTTTCATGCAGAAAAGAGGTGCTTTGTGGCAGGGCTGCTGTAATCGCACACTGAGCCCTACTATAGGACAAGGCACTCTTCCCTGCCCTACTGTGTACAAAAACAACTGAAAATGCACATTTTGACCAATGAGGTAAGATGTGCCGCATTTCAGGTTCATAAGTAACTGGTGCCAGGGCACCATTGTAAGTGTGTATTTTGTCTGTACAGTACCTGCACCCCTTGAGATCAACTGCATGCTCGCTCAGCCCCCAGTAAAAAGCAAACTGGGATACATTCCCCATAACAGCCCTGACCCACGTGTTTTCATCCCAGCTTCAGCGGACAAACTGAAGCTGAGGACATGAACACACACTTCGACTGAGAAAAGACACAGATGGAAAGTGTGATGTGGCCAAGATTTCAAGCATGATAAAGTGGGGTAGCAGGGATTGGAATCCGAGGCAACATTCTTGACCACACACAAAATCCTCTGTGGGCACTGGAGCTGGCCTAGGGACTGTCTGTGTGCACTTGTCTCCCTCCCAGGCAGCTCTGGACGCGTGCTCAAGGACGAAGAGGAGCCCAAAGAAAGTTTACCTCCAGCTCTGCCAAGATGAACAGCGCAGGGTCGCCTCGGGGAGCGCTGGGCACAGAGAGATGATAAATGCCCTCACACTGGCATCACCACACACGCGCATTATTTCGCCCTCTACTATGAGTTGTGTTTTTTGTCAAAACTAAAAAAGAAAATGTGCTACACAGCGCCTTCTGGAACTTGAGTAGCTGTCGCAGAACCCGACATGTGAAACTATGTGAACTCCCATATGCATATTGCTCACTTCAGTTTAGGGCGCTATTTTCTGTGTTTGAGGTCTGAGTGAATAAATACAAATAGAAAGTTTATCGCCTGAAGAAGTAGGAAACGTTCACGTCAGAGCGCACGTACAAAGAGAAGGAGGCCAGACTTCAGGGTCTGATTACGATGGCTGTCAGAAGGGCCTCCGCGGTCCCATCGGAGTTGGAAACGACTGATGCGGTCGCGTCAGAAGCGGTCCTCCCAACTGCCATATTACAATGCGCAAAGATAGGCTGTTTTCTGACTGACGCGGTCCTTCCGACTCTGACAGGAAATCCCTGAAGCGCCAGTGTTGGAAGTGACCAATGGAGACAGACCGCATGGTGGAAAGCTGCTCCGACCGCCCACCCTTTTATGATGTGCCTATCAGGCCATCCGACCGAGGCAGTTAAACCAGGTCATCAGAGTTGTCGAAAACAGAGGGACAGACTCCACAAACTCAACTCCAGGTACCTCTCCGCATCCTGGGATGCCATGGATCCTGCCTTACAAGTCCTGCCGCTGCTCTACCTGCTCCATTACTATGAAATCCGATGACGTTGCAGACCCCAACACTCCTGCCGTATATGAAATCACAGACTTTCTGACCGCATCAGTATATTTTTAACATCGATATTTTAAACATCAATATTTAATACTTAACCAATTATTTATATTTTTGACATCGATATTACTTACCTCGATATAATGCTGTTACAATATTCTTCACTTGATTTTCATGTCACTCGATATTTCCAACCCGGTATTCTGTTTCTTCACCCTCTTTTTTTGGCTATTCAGAAGTCTTTCCGTCCAGTTTCCACAGCAAACGTGGCCCATTGCCTTCGTTGGGTCATGTCGGAAGCTGGCATTTGTGTTTCCAGGTATGGTGCTCATTCCGCTAGAGAAGCCATGGTGTAAAATTCTTTTGTGCCCGGATCTTGTCTAGAAGATATTCTTTATGCTGCCAACTGGTCATCTGATTCTATGTTTAAGATTTTTTATAGTAAACCTATTGTACATTTTTCTTCTGTTGTGGTTGGTCAGCTTAGAGCCAGCAGAATTGGAGCCTACGGTCCTGCCATAGAATAGAAAATGTTCTAGCATTTGTGACAAGAAGTTCAGATTCTTTTAAGGACATGGAGGTGAGGATTATCCCACCCATTGGGACAGGTAAGATGTATGGTATCATTGATTTCAAAGTAACTGTTATGTACAGACTGTTTCTTTTGGCCCGCCCTTCTTATTCAGTGTGTGTTGCGATGGGATTCCTTTTACTCTTCTTTTAAGGTTTAGAATCCAACAAAACTGAAGCGCTTGTGAAGGGCTTTGCCTATGGCCTGAATTCACGTATCTGGTTACAGAATTCGTACTTATTTCCGTTTGGGGTTGTGATGCTCGGGACTTTGGTAACTCTCCGCTGAGCGTCGTTTGAACAGTTTTCTCCTTCATTTTATGGACACAGTTCTCTTATTCGTTGGACTGCATTTTTTGCCAAGAAAACAGCAATAAAGTTGGTGCCTCTCTATATTGTCTGTGATGCCAAGAGACTATGGGGCCGATTACGATCCTGTTCGGAAAGCATTCCTACCGAATTCATTCCGGAATGCTTTCTGGACGACTCGGATCGGGAGAGTCCGACCAAGCGATTTGGATGCATACAGATGTTTCCGGTTACGATTCGGTCGGACTCCCATTGCCTTCAATGGGAGCCTGTGTTCAGAATGAGAATACACACAGGCTCCATTGAAGAAAGGGGTGGTTGGGTCGCTTTTTCTCTCACTAGGCTTATGACCCAAGTGCAATTTTCTGACTCTGAGTTTCTCTCTGTCATGCTCCCCTGCTCCCATCTGGCATTCAGCTTTTATTTAATTTAGAGGCGCTATACTGAGTCGTGTTTCTATGCCAGGCTTTTGACTCAAGTGCAATTCTTTTGCAGCATTTGTTTAGCCTTTTCCGACTCTGAGGATTCCCAGTCCTGTTATTTTTAGTTTCAGACGCCCCACATTGATTCGTAATTATGGTATTTTCTAATTTGGCCATTTGCTATCTTTATTGAGGAATGATGAAAATTTAAACTTTCATTATTTACTGTTTGGCGCACTCCCTTTTCATACACTGTGGTTATCTGCCCAGTGAGCCCTTGTCCTTGGCGCGCTGGTTTTAGCACTATTTCTTTAATTTGGAGATTACTTACAATGAATTCCTTTTTGTTTCAGCTATGGGTTACGTTTGAACCCTTGCTCTTTCTATACGGATACATCCGCGGCCTTAGGTTATTGCGTACCTTTGGTTTATTCCTATTCGGACTGCTGTACCTATCGTGAGTAAGTGCTCAGCCTATTTAGGCTCATTCTTTCACTCCTTAATATTCACTAGTGTGAGCATTGACCCTAGCGGTTCTTGTATGTCCCTTTTCTCGTCTGTTTAGGAGCCTTGCTGGCCCACATCACTATCTTTCAGCCTGAAGACACCTGTGCTGTCACTGGTAATTTATTCCTATTTATTCCCTGTTTGGATGCCCTTTCCATTAGACACACCTTACTAATTGCATAATATTACTCTTAGGTGCAACATATACCCTTCGCTTCCCTTCCCCTTCCCCGTTGGTCCTGATGAAGACCCCACCTCCAAGACGTTAAATCTGCTGGTTTTTATAGGGTCGAAACGTCGACATCTCCTTCCCTTCACTTATCAAACCTGGATGACAGAGGATCTATATCTGCATCTTTTGTTTATGATTTTGCATTTGTATGTTTTGCCAGTAATTTGGCAGGTTAGGTTATCATTATTGTATATTGATGTATATATATGCACCACCTTTCCCCCTGCACATCACTTTCACTTATCCTAACTACGCACCTATCACTTCACGCTGTATGCACCTGTTTTTACTAAATGTTAAATGTGATATTCAGTTCAAATTTTTTGAGTCTATGATCTATGATGACAATTTTTGTGATATTTATTAAATCATAATCATTTATTGAATGAGCCATTTGGTGTTGTCATATTCCTTGTATATAGACCATGTATTGGTTGCAGATACATTGTGAATAATTTCCACTGTGTCTATCTTTTGTGTACCACAAATGGTTTTCAAGGCATCGTAATCGGTTGGTCAGAACTGGGTACAAATCGGTCGGGAACAAGGTCTCCGAGTCTGATTCAAAGCTCTTTCTAATGAGATCGTAATCGGCCCCTATGTTTTGGTTGATGAGGCGGGGTTCTAAGCCTCATGGGATATGTAGTGTGTTTTAATGTTTTTACTGTTTTTTTATTGACTGCTGTTTTTTGAGTAGTAAAGATTGAGAAGAATAATCCTCACCTGTGTGTCCTTAATAGAATCTACAATTCTTGTTACAGATGCTAGAAAAAGTTCTACTCTCTAGCGAGCACAACCGTTGTGTACTACCAGCTGACACATGTAGTTACACTCGCCACTCACAGTCTGCAGTGTGTTGCTTCTCTCAACAGGAATCTGTTGTACTGTTTGTTCCAACTTGTTCTTTTGTTGTTCGATCTTTTGTTGTGTTGGGTTTCATTCTGCACATGAGTCCAACTGGCAGGAGTTGATTATACATCCTCAATTTTGAGGCTTGCTGTAAACCTGCTCATCGTCAATATAACAATACGTGTCCACACAAAATTGATGTTCAAGAAGGTTTAATAAAGGTTCAGTACAAAAAAATCCCCATCCATCAGCAACCCAACTGGAGGACAGATCCTTATCACTTTCATAATCCTCAGTATTCAAACCAACACATTTCATCTACCTAGCAACCCTACAGTGTTTCCAGAACATCCTGGTTAGCTGTCACTGCATGCACATGCCAAAGAGCATGTCAAGGATAACGCACATGCCTTTTGGTGCGGTCTTGGACAGAGATGCCTACTTTGCACTGGCTGTACAAGAATGACTGCCAAGAGGTGGAGACAACTGGACCACTAGAATAGGAGTCATGCTTGACTGTGTCTTTTAAAACTTTGAAAACTGCTTCAAGTGAGTAAGACTAAGTTTAACCATTTGTTTTCTAAACACTGAACTGCTTTAAAGCATTTTGTGGAAAAGGGACTCCCTTTTATTCACTAGACAATTTTTAAAAACAGGCCAGGACTCTGATGTACCCAGTTTCTCATTAAAGAAACTATTAAAATGGAAGGTTACAATACACAAACCTGTTTCTTGGTGATATGGCTGAATACAAACACATTGAATCTATTTATTCAAGTTTATTCCGGGCAGTGGGTTCTGAATGGGTTGTAATTGCCTTTTCCATTCAGATGGGGTCTACATGTAGCAGAAGAGAGAGGGGCTGTTTTCCATCTGGGTAAGGATTTTCCTAGTCCTGTTTTACTATAATATTGAATCATATTGACTGGGTTGGCGGTGGCAGCAGGATACCATTGTCTCAATACCCTGCAGGGTGGCAGGTCATGAAAATGCAACAGTACCTTACGAATGTGTTCCTACTCGTACATCCGATTGGCTTATGCTTTGCTGCTCTTTAGTTATCAGTAGAGTTCCCTACTATACTGGTGTGCTGATTATTGACTGATTTGTTATATATGAGTTGTAGACACATTGTCAGATCTAATGAGAGACAACTTCCGCTGCTAACTTCTAATGTTCGAATTTTTGCATTAAATTCATGTAGTAAATCACCTTTTGTACTGATAAAGTCAGATGACCATCACTTTGTGACTAAACAATTTAGGGCCATATGTACGACCGGATTTTTTGGGTCGCAAATGGAAAATCGGCCTGTTTGTGAACACCAAATAGGTCTGCCCTATGTACAAACCCTATTTTGCGAGTCAGTAACCTATTGCCGACTCGCAAAATAAGGTTTGCGACTCGCTATTAGGAAGGGGCGTGCCAAGGACGTCCCTTCCTAATAGTGAGTCATACTTCAATGTACAATTGTTTTGCGACCTCCATTGCGGTCGCAAAACACTCGCAGTTTACTACCCATTTCAAAAAGTGTAAGCACCTCGCAAATGGGAAGAGGTCCCCAGAGGACCCCTTACCCCTTTTTGACTGGAAGCGAAAATATTTTTGAAGAGCAGGCAGTAGGCCCAGGGACCACTGCCTACTCTTAAAAAATGTTACAGAAAAGTTTCATTTTTCTTTTTTAAATGCATACCGTTTCCCTTAAGGAAACGGGCTGCATTTAAAAAAAAAAACAGCTTTATTTAAAAAGCAGTCACAGAAATGGTGGTCTCTTGACCCCAGCAGGCCACCATCCCTGAGAGTACTAGCCATTCCCAATTGGTTGCAAATTGCGACCTGCCTCATGAATATTAATGAGGTAGGCATTTTGTGACCCCATTGGGAATCGCAAACAGAGTCTGAGACACTTTTGTACATTCCATTTTGTGAGTCGCAAATCGTAAGTCGCAAATCAACACAATTTGCAACTCGCAAAATGGAAGGGTCATACATCTGACCCTTAGTGAAATCTGTTTAGCAAAATCCCTACAGGGTTACAGCAGCAGCTGCAGAAATATCAGATTACAATGTTTGAACTTTAAAGGCTAATGCATTATATGACTTTAAAGATTCTGGTTGAATATTTGAACTCATCTCTTGTTCATTTTCCTAGAGTTGCTCCTGCAGAAAAGATGCCACTTGAAGACGGATCTGTTGACCTGATCACTGCTTCGGTTGCTGTTCACTTTTTCAACATGAAAGAGTTCTTAAAAGAATTGGATCGTGTGCTCAGACCCAATGGCTGTGTGGCACTGTACTGTGTGCAACCGCACCTAAACCTTTATTACAAAGATTGTTCTCAACTTTTAACAGATGCTTACAGGGAGGTAAGTGCTGAGACAATCGATAATGTGTTAAAACGTATGAGGAGGTCTCTAAAATTCGGGTGACAGGCCTTACTGTCCTCACATGATCAACTGCTGCAGCACAACGGACGAGTGGAACCCCAGCCACCGCTGATACCTCTATTAGGTGCCAGCCTATCTATCAGCTCTACGATCAGCCTGGCAGAGCACTATTTATACCGTCTGGGAGGGTGCTAAACAGATCTTCTTTTAGTCCCCATGAAGTTAATATTAAATGAGAGAGGCACTGACAATATATTCACTGGTGAATGATCACTGTACTGACTGTCCCTCTTCTGTTTTCATGTTCTTAGTGAAAATAAAAGAAGGACTGATCTGATGTCTTTTGCTGCTTTGCAGAAAGTGAATGGGACTGGGACAGTGCACGGTAACCACCAACACAAGTTAAGAATTTTATACAAATATTGAAGACTTTGCGACCTACCAAACCCAAAAAGCATCCACAGCGGTGAAGCTTCATCATTATGGATTGCAAGACTCAAGTTCCCAAACCCAAGTGCTATTCGTGAGTCATGCCTTGAAGTGATATGGAGGGATATAAGCCTGTGCAAACGCTATAGGTCTGGGTGTGCTATGTTTAGCAATGTAGTCTGACATTCTACTGAAAAGGGCTGAGGTGACCTGCCTGTAGGTCACTTCAGGTACATGTATATGCTTGTGGCTTTGTTCTTATACCTGCACTAATATAGCATACACAGGTAGCACTTACAAAACTTGCAAGGCTTCCACTGTGCCGGTGTTGTGTAATATCTGGTATCCCCTTGGGATCGAGTATCCCCTGCTCTTCGGCTGTGTTTGGAAAATAAACTCAGCCAGGGCAGGATCAGACAGAAGCAGTCGATCTCTGCTCGGACTGAGTGCGGGGATACACGATTTCACGGGATACCAAACTAACTCAGGCTATAAATAACCAGACGTTTCTTTAATCCCGGAGCTACGGCTGTACAGGAAGCAAGCCGGGAGCAGCAAAAAGAAGGAAACATAAAATAAATGAAAATTAACTGCATGCACGGAGTCGGAGTGAAAGAATGGAATTGTTTTATTTTAAAAGAGATGAAAGGGGGCGTGGCCAAGATGGCAGCGGAGTATCACCGTTTTTCCTGGGGCTCCGCTCGCCGAGGCCGATACCAAGCATCCACAGGCTATTTCGGGACCCGAGAGGGGGCCAGAAGGTGACCTCGGGCTACGCTGCTGCTGGGGGATCAGTCAGGCCTTTGTGCGGCCCCGGTCTCCCGCTGGATCCGGCTGCTGCAACTCGAACGCGGCGATCGGCCGCGGTGACCGGGATACTGCCGGGATCGTCCCGGGGGACTTGGTGGTGGCGGAGAAGGTCCGGTTGTGGTGTCGTCCGCCCTTCTTGACACTGACGGAGCCCTGAGCGCACTGCAGAACGAGGAGGCGCAGGACGTGAGGCCAGGAGTCCGATACCTCCTAAGGAACTGCGAGAGTGCCTGCCTGCGGCCCGGGCCCGGCAACCACGAGGCGGCCATCTTCAGTGAGGCCTGGGGACGTGGCTGACAGTGGGCGGCGAGGCCCGCTCCAGGAGCTTGCAATCTGAGGACGTTAGCGGCGGACCCCCCCCGGCCCGAGAGGCAAGTTGGAGACGGGCTGAGGCGGTGGCTGCGGTGCAGGTCCGGAGCCGGGTGGCGGCGCCTTGTGGAGCGGCCTACGAAGTGTGAGAGGTGGACCCGCGCTGCGCAAAGCAGCACATTGGCGGCCTGTGAGACAGGTGAGGGAGAAGAGCTGTACCGCTGCACCAGGGGGGCCACAGTGAGAGGCGGAGGGCAGAGGCCCTGCATGACACAGACTGGGAGTGTCCTGGGGCCCGGCCTGATAGTGGAGAGCCTTGGAGGACTGGCCAGCTTACTCGCTGAGGCTTAGGGGGAGCGCCCAGACACAGTCCCACTCATCACCCCCGAGAGCAGTGAGCCCCTGCTTAATTCGGCAGCCGAGGCGCCCTAGGCCTTGCATTCTGGCCACTTTTCTTCTCGCTGCTGTGGGGGCCCCTGGCTGGATTGAGACCCCTCTGCACAAGCGGGCCGGCCGTGGGGGGGGCCCAGGTGCTAGGGATTGAGTACCAGAACGGCACGTCTGCAGTTGTGCCAGTCCCCTGCTGGGAACTGGAGGTGCCCCGCTCTGAGGCGGCGGTTGGCGGTGGACTTGAACCTTTGTAGTGGGGCCCTACAGTCATTGTCACACGCTTTGGGGAGCTGCTGTCTGCCGGTCACTGCGGGGCCCTGAGTGGGTGACAACAACAATACCACAGGGGCCTACTCAACGACCCTTTGCGGGGTGAGGCTAGACTTGAGACTGAACGCCTCGTGTGAGGAGGTCCTGTCCTGGTCCTTGTTTATACCCCCTGCCGATGTTGTCGTTTGGCGGAGTCCCTGCCTCCACACCTGGGGCCGCGAAGCCCGAGGCCCTGCCGTCTGTGGCCATGACCACCCCACGAGCCAGGAAAGACACCATGAGCAAGGATCCATCCATTAAAGACCTGCTCCAGAAAACGGGTGGGAAAAAGTCCGGCGAACCGGGGTTGGAATCGGACGCAGGCCCTTCTGCTGAGCCAGTCACAAAGGAGTTTATGGAGCAGCTCTTCAGCTCTCTCCGGGAAGACTTCGCTAGCCTACGTCAAGAAATGGCCTCCGATGTCAAGCAGCTCCGGTTGGAACTCGACGAAGTGGGGGACAGGGTGGACACCCTGGAACGCAATGGGGACAGACGAGAGGAAGAGCTTATCACCCAGGCCCGGGAACTTATCGACCTCCGTGAGCGGAACGACGAGCTATATCTCAAGCTGGAAGACCTTGAAAACCGGTCGAGGCACTCTAATATTCATATTAAGGGTGTGCCACTTCTGTCAGACAGTGGCAAGCTGGAAGAATGGGTCCTTCGCCTCTTTAAAACAACTGAAAACTTTTCTTTCCCCTTGATCTGCCCAAAGCTTAAATGGCGCCACAGGCAGCGCTGGGATGCCCATGGGTAACCACACGCTTTACAAATGTTTTTTCATTCATTCATTCATTAAACATATGGCCCCGGAGTTGCGAGACAAGGAGGTCATGTTGGAGCGAACGCATCGGGCCGGCCGACCCGCCTCGGGCCCTGGCCAGCCACAGGACATCTTGACTTGCCTACACTCCTACCGGCAGAAGGAGATTATCATAGCCGCCACATGAGACCGATCGACGGTGGAATTCGAGGGCCTTCAGGTCGGGGTCTTCCAGGATCTCTCGCCCCTCACCTTGCAGCGGCGTAGGGAACTGCGGCCGGTCACATCCCTCCTTCGCGACCAGGGAATCCGGTACCGGTGGGGGCATCCATTCCGCCTGTCCTTTGTCTGGAATAATGAAACGCATGGGGTGCGGAGCCTACAGGAAGCGAAGGCCATACTTGGTGGGGCTCTGACAGTTGCGGAGGATTCAGACGTGGTGGAGGGAGGTCCATCAGCTGGGAAGCTGCCGAGAGCGGGCAGGAGACGAGGCCCTAGGAGGGGCGCTCAGACGAAACCGTCGGAGGAGGAGGAGCGTCAGCTGGAACGGAACGCCTTGCTCAGTCAGTTGCAGAGCCGGGAGAACTCAGGTGACTGAAACCATCGATGGCCCCTGGCGATTGTCATCCCGCGCACTGATGATATCACGATGGGTCCGAGACCAGAGGTTCGAGACATCGGTCTCGGTGGGGAGTCCCACCTTCCGGATGGTGATGACCGACCGCCAGACACACGGACCCTTGCACGTTGATGCGATTAGTTCCTGTTGGAAGACGTCATTGAAATTGTTTTGTGTTTCCTACTTCCTCTCCCTGCCTTTTTTCCTTCTTTGTCTCTTCTTTTCTTCCTTCTCCACCCACGAGAGATCTGCAGCTCGCCCACGGACAGGTAGGGTGTACCTTCGACTTTGGTTGATCTCCGTCTTGACACTACAGAGACTGAGGGAGGCTGGCCTTACGGACACCTGGCGCCATCGCTTCCCGTCAGCGCGGGAGTACACCTTCTTTTCTGCGGCACATCAAACGTACGTCCGCATCGATCTCTTTTGGACCTTGTCCAGGGTCACAGTGTCCACTAACAATGTCTCTATTGGGTTGGCGGCACTCTCGGATCACTCCCCGATCGTCTTAAAGCTGATCCTCCCGGGCGGCTCCCAGAGGCACCATTCGTGGCGGTTAAATCGCACTTTGCTTACACACGATGCTAATATAACCGAGTTAAGGGGTGCTATTAAATCCTACCTGGAGTTGAACGACGTGGGCTCGGTCGCGGTTGAAACGCTCTGGGATGCCTTGAAGGCTGTCCTTCGTGGGCGCTGTATTGCTATCGCGGCGAACCTCAACAAGGACAGTAAAGCTAAAAGAGAGGAATTGGAGGCTCAAATCGGGGAGCTGGAGGGGGTTCACCGCTGTACGGGGGCGGTTCAAACATGGAGAATTCTCACGCAAACGAGGAAGCAACTACGAGCGCTAGATCTCGATCACTCCGAATATGCTTTGCTCCGCACCAGGCAGCGTTACTACGAGGGGGGAACAAGCCTGGGAGACTTCTGGCACACGCTCTTCGGGCAGAGATGGCGACACGTCGAGTCGCAGAACTTACGAATGCCCGGGGTGAGACCCTGTGAGCGGATGGGGAAATTGCGTCCGAATTTGAGGTCTTCTATAAGGCGCTAAACTCTGCTGAAAGCCTGGATCCTATTGCGATCGAGGAATACACGCAAGCGGCGCCAGTAACCCCCCTGGAGGCGGATATCCGCCCTGAGGAAGTTTTGCGTGCGATTCAGAGGCTGTCGGCTGGTAAGGCTCCAGGCGAGGACGGCTTCCCGGTTGATGTTTATGAAGTTTTTGCATCGGACCTTGCTCCCCTCCTGGCGCGTCTGTTCAACACTTTCAGTGCCACTGGGAAACTCGCCCCATCGATGTCCATGGCAGAGGTAGTGGTCATCCCCAAGCCTGGAAAGGACCCTCGAGATTGCGCCTCTTACCGCCCCATTTCCCTGCTTAACGTGTACGTAAAGATTTTTACCAGTATTTTGGCGTCCCAGCTCGCCCCGCACATGCAAGGTCTGGTGGACCCGGATCAGTCGGGTTTTATCCCAGATCGCAGTTGTAGCGACGGGACTCGACGACTGTGCCATCTCTTGGATAAGACGCAGCGCACCCAGATCCCGGCGATACTCCTGTCGGTGGATGCCGAAAAGGCATTTGACAGGGTCCACTGGCCCTATTTGCAACAAGTCCTCTGCCGATTTGGACTTGGGGAGCGATTTCGGAAGTGGGTGAGCTGTGTTTATCAGGGGCCGCAGGCTCGCATTCGGGTCAACGGGCTGGTCTCCAGGCACGAAGCAGGGGTGTCCACTCTCCCCTCTTCTTTTTGCGCTGTATATGGAGCCATTTGCTGAACGGGTCCGCCAACTCCACACGGTCACCGGGCTCCGGATGGGCGATAGGAGCATAAGATTTCACTGTATGCGGATGACGTGCTCCTTTACTTGTCTCGTCCATTGCTTTCTCTCCCTTCCTTGTTGGGGGGGAGAGAAAATGAAGCCTTTAACGCGGCGTCAGGTTTCAAAATTAACCTGAAGAAAACTCAGGCGCTAAGTCTCACGATCCCAGCGGCGGACCGACTTCAATTGTCGCAGCTCTTCCCATTCTCTTGGGCTGTCAGCGATATCATGTACCCGGGGCTCTGGGTTTTTTCGACTACCGCAAAGACGGCTCAGGTGAACTACTCGGAGTTGCTGGCCATGGTGCGCCAAGAAACAAACAGCTGGAAGAAACATGTCCTCTCCTGGTTGGACAAGATAGCTGCAGTTAAAATGACGATTCTGCCACATCTGCTTTACATAATGCAGATGCTCCCTTATGTCCGCTGCCCACGATACTGGCCCAAATGCAGCAACTAATTAATGGCTTCATTTGGGGAGGAAAGGAACCGCGCATGGCTCGACACCTCACATATTTGCGACACGAGGAGGGAGGCCTTGGGGTCCCCCATCTTGGCCACTACTATGAGGCGGTGCAACTGCGCTGGATGGTGGAATGGTACCAACTGGAGTCGGAAAAGCACTAGTGCTTCATGGACAGGGGCGTGGCTGGGATTCAAATCTGGAAGGTACCCTGGCTCCCCAGGCGCCATCGCCCACAAGGCGTGTACCTCTCCCCGGTCCTGCGCGCTACCATGAAGGTATGGGACAAGGTCCAGGAGAAATGTCAACTATCTACAGCCATGTCACCCCTGACCCCTTTCATTGGGAACCCAGACTTTCCCCCGGCCCTCATAGGGAACGCCTATCTGAAATGGCAAGAAGCGAACTGTAAACGTATTGGCGACCTTTTTGATGTGCGGGGATTTATGGACTTCCCCCCAGTTGGTGACCCATTATGGGATCCCCAAGGAGGCGTACTGGCAGTACCTAGCGCTATGCCATTGGGTCACGCAGCCTCGGTCCGTGTGCATGCAGGTCAGCTCCTTACAAAATTCGAGATCTGATACATTACTCGTACCTCCAACAAACGTCTCTTGTCAGACATTTATAACTTTCTCAACAAGGCCAAGAATCCACTTAAGTCCCCGGCACAGCGTAGGTGGGAATCGGAGCTGGATCTGTAATTTTCCCCGAAAGAGTGGGCGGACATTATCCACAGGGCCCGGGCATCATCGTGCAGCACTTCAGGGAAGGAGATGCTTCTAAAAATTGCGCACTATTGGTATTATACCCCGGCACGTGTGGCCAGGTGGAGGCCCCGCAGCAGCGATCTATGTTGGCGCGAATGCGGTCAGGTGGGCACACTGTCCCACATTCTCTGGCACTGTCCCAAGCTACAGCTCTTCTGGGATTCCATCTTGCCCTTAGTTGATCACATATTCCAGACGGAACTTCCCAGATTTCCCAGCTACATCCTGTTGGGACTTCCTAATCCCCTCACATATCCTCTCAGCTCCTGTAGGGGTAGGGCGATCACCCTAGCGTTGGGAGCAGCTGAGCAGGTCCTCCTGGTAAAGTGGGGCACGGATGCTATCCCAACAAAACTAGATTGGCTGCACAGATTGTGGGAGGTGGTCGCGATGGAACGGATCACTGCGGGGATCAACCACACGTTGCCTAAGTTTGATAAGACCTGGGGGTCCACTGTGGCATACCTATCCTCCAAATTCATCAAGCTCACTTGCCCCCGATACCTCAGGGTTCTGCGATTCCCCACGGCTCCCCCTGTGACCTACCGACCTACCTACCGAGTCATAGCTTGTGCTGTGGGTGGTTTCCGGTCTCCTCTCTTTCCTATAATTTCCTCCTCATATCTGCTTTACTCTACTCTTCTTGGACTCTCTCCTTTGTTTTTCTCCTTTGTTTTTGGTTGTATTCGCATTAATAAAATTTGAATTGACTGCTAGACACCCCGCCGGCCAGTGGTTGTAGGTGGGTGGAATGTTATCGTTCACAGCATATCTAATAAAATGATTTAAACCATAAAAGAGATGGAATCAGATTGTAATAAAAAAAAAGAGGAGCAAGAATGACCGAGAAGGGAAGCAATGGCAGAGATTAAACAAGCATTTGCAATGCAATCAGTCTCGCCTTTGGGACCTTATATGTATTTATATGCCATATGCTCTGACATGAAATGACTACAAGTTAAATGAAACGATATTAGAATCTACCATAATATTCAAGCGTTTCATTTAGCAGTTGAAATCACATTTTGACGCTGGATAGTGTGTACAGTTATTGTCGTTATCCAATGAAGAGGTGTTCGATTTGTCAACATATGAAGGATGAAAGTTGAGTCAGCCCTGCTGGATTCAAACTGCGAGCGACCTTCAAGTTGCATAGAGCACCAAGGAGAGTGTTTTCCGCTCTATTGTTATTTATCAGACAACTATCGAACGACTGCAACGTGTACCATCACAGCGCTTAATCGCATTACTAGGCGTTTTGGGAGCTAAAGACACAATTTCATTCATTAGCTATGGTCCCCAACAGTGTCGCCAACACTGTCGTTTCTGACGGAAATATATCTGAATGACAAGACCGCTGACAAAACCACGGGAAAGACCATAAAAGGCGATCACAATGCAGTAGATAACATTAAGTTTAATACCATTTCAAAAACACCTAATACTACTACGTCGCCACTTACAACACTGTTTAGCGGCGCTGTAAGAAAAGCTAGCTGCATGTGCAAAAATGAGCTAATTCCAGTAAACTGTTTGCTTTAAACAACAGAAGTAAAATGGAAAAAAAGAATGTCTGCTTTATAGCGATTCGTTTTACTTTCCAAGATTTTTTGCTATATACTTTAAACGATCGGATCATTTTCTGAAAAATTAAACAATAATTAACATAACTGGGTGGCTCCCAATTAACCTGGTGCGAGTATACGCAGATGTGAAACACTGTATTTTACCCCAATATATACACTTAGAACCTATTTAGAGTTGTTTCCTACACATATACCAAAAACTAATAAGCCAAGGGCGCACATATCTTTATCCACAAGCACCATATGTGATACCCCAACTGTTCTCAGTACCCCAACAACAAAGCAAAATTAACAAACAACCACCTATCTACCTATCGTACACACACTCACACACTCTGGGGCGGACACAGACATAAAAGTATGCATACAAATGGGGACACGAACCCCAGCACATGTTGCAAGCAGAGATACACTAATACATGCAAAAGTGCACACACAAATAGAAGCACATGGAAAGATGTAAGTAGTTATATGCACACTTAAATGTAAGCACATATACCATAAGCACCAATATCGCAAGCACAGAGATGGCCACCTGTTAAAACACGTTCACATACATGCACACAGGTGAACGTTCATGTTATCGCATGTGCAAGCACACACACACAAACACTTGTAGGCGCGTGTAGTCAAGGCAGACACCTGCACGCACACGTATATATGACACATACAGGCTCCTGCTAAGCGCCGGGCTCTCTTTGCCCGCAGTCCGTCTTGGCACCGGGAGAGGGGGAGGTACGGCCTGCTACACGGACTGCCATGGAGCGGGGCTGGCTGCTGCTGCTCTGGCAGCCTCACTCTGGGGTCTCCCCACTCTTACTTTAGACTCAACACACCACCGGCAACCGCCACCCCAGCACCGCCGCAGTCTCCTGGGCCCGAGAGAGGGGAGCCAGCGATCACTGGCTGCGGGGGAAGCAGTGCTGCAACAGCGGACTGTGAGCCATGTCAGCGAGAGGTGAGCACTGCATGCGCCTGGCACCAGTCGGCAGCGCCTACCTCAGCGCCGGCAGGCCGGAGCAAGCCTGTGGTCTGAAAGAAGCAGTGGCCTTCCTCTGCGCATATGGAGAAGAGGTGTGCGTGCCCCTGCATGCGCCTGGCACCAGCCGGCAGCGCCTACCTCAGTGCCGGCAGGCCGGAGCCAGCCTGTGTGTGTGCCTGTGGACTGAAAGAAGCAATGGCCTCCCTCTGCGCATATGGAGAAGAGGTGTGCGTGCCCCATGTATCTGATAGATACCGCTTCCCGGGTATGCGGGACTCAGTGAGCACTGCAGTGGGGGAGGGGGGGTGGCGGGCGAGAAGGCATTGGAAAGTAGTCTGTGCAGTAAAGGGGCCAGTAGCCATGGAAGGACACAAATGACGACATGGCCGTCATAAAGAGGGACTAAAAGCCTACAACCAATCGGAATGCAGCATTTAAGACACAAGCCAATGAAAATGATGGGCGGAGAGTGAGCGGAGCTTCCACGAAGCTTCCATGCTATACTGAATACTGCATGCCTCGCAAAGTGAGCAGCGCATGCGCTGCAACGCTAGGCTCGACCTAAAAAACGAAAATAGGATAGAACAAGCATTGGAAAAGCCAATAGGTCTTGCCTTTTGGATGCCTATGCAGACCTACTAGTTTTATCATTGTTTCTTGCCGATATTGTTCAGCATCAGCAGAAAAAGTAAAAGAGCGATGATGTGCATGCCTGCAAATGTAATTATGAGCTGGGGAGGCGGAAGAGAGAGCAACTTTCAACGATCAGTGGGGCATTTCTGAGCGAATGCTGCACACAAGTGAGAAAGCAGGGAAAGACATAATCCCATGGAGTGGTGGTGTCACTATATGGAACAGAGTGATGACACCTCATGAAGCACCTAAGAGCGACTGATGTCACATTAATGAACTACCAACAGTGATGTCACATAAGAGAACTGACAGAGGTGATGTAACATGGTCGATTTGACATTAGTGATATCACACAAGGAAATAGGCAGCAGAGATACAAAATAATTTATAAGGGAATGTTGATGTCACCCAAGAAAACCAGCTGTCAAATGTGAGGTCATCAGAGGCAATTAAAAAATTAGCGATATCAGGCACAGCAGCTGACATCAGTGACATTACATCAGGACAAATTTGAATTAATGTCAAAAAGGAAAACTGAAAGAGCCGAAACCACTTGGTGAAATTGACTTCGGTGATATACATGAGAATTGATAGCGTGATGTCACATGAGGCAACTGGCAGTCACGCAGTAGACCCCCAAAAAAACTCCATGGGAACAATTAACAGTTGTGGTACTGGTGAAGTTTTCTACGTCGATGTCACACATAAAAACCGACAACAGTAATGTAACATGTTAAATAGCACGTAAATGTGGACAAGGAAACCGAGATCAATTATGTAACGAGTTAACTGCCAGCAGTGCTGTCACACTGGAGAACTGACAAGTGTGAACAGACATCACACAGGAAAGTGACAGCAATGCTATCTTTCTAGGGACAGTACTGCGTGACATGTACAGGTGCACAGACTAAATATCGAGTTTTTTATATCGAGCTACATTTATATCGAGTTTTTAATATTGTAGAGACAGAATATCGACATCAAGAATATCGGTGACCAGAATATCGACTTGAAGGTAAGTAATATCGTTTTTGTTAATATCGAAGTTATTAATATCGATAGCAAAAATATCGATGTTAATAATATCGATGTTTATGTTAGTGTTATGTATTTTAGTATGTATTTTATATGTATGTATTCCACATGTTTTGTTATGTTTTGTGATTTTTTTCAAAAATATATGTATTAATTGTTTAGAAGTTAGTCATTTTTTTAAAGTAAATTTTGCGTTTTAGTACCGTTGCGGGTTGTGGGTTTATAGGGGAATAGGGTGGGAAGTAATTTAATTATAGTAAATTAATTCATATTTTTTAGAAATTATTAATTATTTTTAATTAAATGTTGCATTTTAGTTCTGCAGCGGGTTGTGGGTTTATAGGGGAATAGGGTGGGAAGTAATTTAATTGTAATTAAGTAATTATTAATTTTTATTTATTGGTATTGATAATTAATTTATTTTTAATTAATTATCAATTGGTAATGAATTTTTATTAATTGATTAATTGATAATTATATTAATTGTATTAATTTTTTATTGGAGCAGGTTGTGGGTTTATAGGGGAATAGGGTGGGAAGTAAATTAATTATAATAAATTAATTAATAATTTTGATGGATTGGTATTGATAATAAATTTATTGGTTATTAATTATTAATTGGTAATTAATTTTTATATAGTTTAGGAGCGGGTTGTGTGTTTATAGGGGAATAGGGTGGAAAGTAATGTATTTCAATTAAGTAATTATTTATTAATATTTATTGGTATTGATAATTTATTGTTAATTAATTATTAATTGGTAATCAATTTTAATAATTATTATGTATTGGTATTGATAATTAATTTATTGTTAATTAATTATTAATTGGTAATTAATTTTTATTAATTGATTAATTGATAATTATATTAATTGTGTTAAATTGTAAACAGAGTCGGTTGTGTGTTTATTGGTGAATAGGGTGGGAAGTAATTTAATGTTATTTAAGTAATTATTAATTTTAATTTATTGGTATTTTTAATTAATTTAATGTTAATTTATTAATAAATCATTATTTAATTAAAAAAATTATTTAATTGATAAGTATGTTAATTGTAACCTCTACGCTATCCAACACTTTCCCTACTGTTGCACTCTCTGGAGTGGGAATAGTACTTTTTACCCCTACGCTCTCCAACACTTTCCCTACTGTTGCACTGTTTGGATTGGGGATAGTAATTTTTACCCCTACGCTATCCAACACTTTCCCTACTGGTGCACTCTCTGGAGTTGGAATAGTAATTTTTAGCCCTACTCTATCCAACATTTTCCCTATTGTTGCACTCACTGGAGTGGGAATAGTAATTTTAACCCTTTCCAGGGAAAAACACTTTCACAACTGTTGCACTCTCTGGAGTGGGAATAGTAATATTTACCCCTACGCTAGCCAACACTTTCCCTACTGTTGCACTCTTTGGAGTGGGAATAGTAATTTTTACCCCTACGCTATCCAACACTTTCCCTACTGTTGCACTCTCTGGAATTGGAATAGTAATTTTTACCCCTACGCTATCCAACACTTTCCGTACTGTTGCACTCTCTAGAGTTGGAATAGTAATTTTTACCCCTACGCTATCCAACACTTTCCCTACTGTTGCACTCTCTGGAGTGGGAATAGTAATTTAACCCCTACGCTATCCAACACTTACCCTACTGTTGCACTCTTTGGAGTTGGAATACTAATTTTTACCCCTACTCTATCCAACACTTTCCCTACTGTTGTACTTTCTGAAGTTGGAATAGCAATTATAATCCCTACGCTATCCAACACTTTCCCTACTGTTGCACTCTCTGGAGTGGGAATAGTAAATTTTACCTCTACACTATCCAACACTTTCTCTACTGTTGCACTCACTGGAGTGGGAATAGTAATTTTTACCCCTACGCTATCCAACACTTTCCTACTGTTGCTTTCCGCTATCCAATATTTTTCTGTATTGTTTTAGTTAATGTTGTGTATAATTTAATATTGTAGTTTTTTAATTTGTTATATATATTTTGTATATTTTTATTTATATTATGTTTGTATGTGTATATATGTATTGATAATGTATCAATGTTTTTAACAATTTATAAGTTATTAAAATAATTATTTATGAATATTATTAAGTAAGTATATATATTATATTTTATATGTATATGTTTAATATATTTTAACATTATGGGGCCGATTCCGATTCGGGCCGGAAAAAATACCGACCGACTCGGTACTGGAATTTAGTCCGACCGACACGTACCGGCGCCGTCCGACCCGGGTAGTACGATGAAATGCATGGGAATCACGACCGACTCGTACGGAACACAAGGCGAACGACCGACCCGGACGGAAACAAGCTATTCGGCCGGGAAACCACGCGAATAGAACCGACCGACACGCATCAGGAAATAACCCGAACGAAACGTACCCGCGAACTCCGACCCGCGCAGTACGATGCAATGGGTGCAAATTCAGACCGATTCGTACGGAGCCCAAGCCGTACGACCGATACGCATACAAAACCCAGCCGAACAAACACAATACTCCGCGACCGACGCGTACGCCGCATATGAAACTGAGCTGAAACACAGCGGGAACGACTCGGAGAGGCGCGCAGGAGACAACTGCAACGTCCTACTCAGTCAGAAGAACGACTCCTACATGCACAATAATCACAAATGAAAAAATACAAAAAAAAAGGGCCAAACAAGCAATGACAAAGCCAATAAATACAGGGGGTGAAAAAATGGAACAAGGACACACCCCCAACTCCACCTACATAAAGCCCACAAATCCCTACCATGATCCTTTGCAAATTCCACTGACCTGCCAGCACAGAACACCATCACACAGCAAACACAGACACACACACAGCTCATCCAACCCAAAAGCCACACACCATTAGCACCTCAACAAATAGCACCCTCACACAGACCCAGCAAAACCTACACACACACACCATCACTTGCACACACACACACATCAATCACCACCACCCATCACCATGCCCCTAAAGAAGAATCCAAAGTTCCTAGATAGTGAATTGGAAGTCATGGTAGACGAGATCCTGAGGGTAGAGCCACAGTTGTTTGGCACATTGGTCCAACAGACCACCATGTCGCAGAAAACCAAGATGTGGGCGAGGATCGTCGACAGGGTGAACGCACAATCACCATGTTTGCGCACAAAGGAAGACATCCAGAACAGGTGGTATGTTGTGCGCTGGAGGGTCAGAGACCTGCTCAAGAAGGATTACCTCCTGAGCCAGCACACCGGCAGTGGCCCTCCTGCAAAACCAGTATACCTCAGGCCCTGGGAGGAGAAGGTGCGGGCCATCCTACCACCAGTGAGCGTATATGGACTAACAGACATCCCAGAGCCTGGTGAGTACTCAACTAATATACACAATATTGTGTGCCAATACACACACCTCACTGTCAAGGGGACAGTCAAACCATCCACCCCTAGCAAATCAACAGCAACCAAAAGATAATCATCCCAAGATGTGTATGTCAGTTAGATAAACACAATACATGCCATCTCATAGTGATATGTAACTATGTCATGACATGTACAAACCTAACAACAAATAGAGCAAGGCAGTGGCACAAATATAACCAACCAACACTGCCTGATATTTTGCCACCACTAGAACACCACCTCACAGGGAAGCTCACTTAAAGGAAGGAATTCTGTGTATGCTGGTGAAGTCAGTGTAGCCAATAGCATGATGGGAGTTGTAGTCACAGATACTGCTCACCCTCACAATTGGCCCATCAACACCACTCTGAACCATGCTCACATCACAGGGAGTGGATAAGGACTGACAAGATGGCTGACACTGGCTACTGCTGTGGGGAGCACAAAGCCCTGCTGGGAACTGTGCACCAACAAACAGCACAACACCACTGAATGACATCCTGAGAGTCAACCTGAACCCGCTGCAAGGGTGGCATGCTTCATGGTGGGATAACTGGGCCAGGTGGAGAAGGATGGCCGGATGTCCACCAAATACAACCAATGCTGGCCATGCACACACCTCAACATTCATATTGAAATGCCCCAGGTATGCATGACAATGTGCTACACCAATATCAACCTCTTACTGTGACAACTTAGGACAATGCAATGTACATGCCCGCATCCAGAGGTACAGTCACAACTGTCAGGTGTGTGAACCATTGAAGCCTGTAGAAACATTACATACAATGTGTGTCTCTTCCAAATACAGGTGACGATGATGGGGACACAGCAGCAGGCGAGGAGGAGTCCCTGTCCCAGGCTCCGGGGGACACAGAGCTCACTGGTGTGGAACAGCCTCTGCCCTCCTCGGATGGCGAAGACCTACCTGGCCCCTCCGGTGGGAGTCATCATGCAGCACCAGCTGGACCAACATCTGCACCCCCTGCACCCACCCCTCCAACAACTGCCAACATACAGACCACCCCCGCCGACACGGACAGACCACCGCTGACTACATCACAGGGCCCCAGGCCCACCGTGGAGCAACGGATGACAACACCACTAACAACCCCCAAGTGGGCCCCGGGTCACCTGTGCGTGCCACCGGAGGTCCTGCACGTGTCGCCAGGGGTGGTGGGAGGGGTGGTAGACATAGGTCGCTGCTTGCAGAGGGGTCTGGACTGCATGATGGCCCACAACTGGCATGCATCGCTGATGCGTACCAGGATAGCACTGGAGAGGTCAGACAGGTAGTGGGGATCCTCAAGGACATACAACAGCAGCAGGCTGCCCATCATGCCCGCTTGGACTCCCACATGTCCCGTGTGGAGACACACATGTCTCGCATGGAGTCCAAGTGGGACACATTGCAAGAACTCACAGCGGTGCATAGGGACATATTGACATGCCTCCACCAGATTAGCACCAACATGGTCACACCTCCCTGTGTGCCCACAACATCTGGTGCTGCAACAACTGACACCGCCACAGGGAGGGAGGAGGACTCTGGCGGAGACTCCCTGCACCGCAGCAGCCTGCACGTGAGGGTCCCCCCCAAAGAAGAGGGGTCGTCCGAGGAAGGAAAACTGAGAGGTTGATGGCCACGTACATCCCCCAGGAAGCCAACACCTGTTCCGGAAATTATCCTTTGTGTGCAAACGTTTCACCCTGTCGAATGCAACAGTACTTTCCCACATGACATGGGGAGTTCAAGTTGGACTAATGTATCATATGACTGTGGACTTCACTCAGGACATTTCTGCTACCAAGACTTCCAACTCATCTGGGAACTTTGGATCACAATCCCAATGTACAGCACCCACCATCCTGTGCACTATACACACACACATTTCTGTAAATACAATCACTAGTACACCATACTTGCAACTGTTGTTATTCAAATGTGGATACTGTTATGGTGATGAAGTTCTGCCAAATTACACTGTGTATGCTAACTGCTACAGCAAGTACAACACCGTTGTGTGAGTCATGATGACGTGACACATATGAGGGAGACACACCACTAGGGCTACACAACACAGACACCAGGGCCATCGGACTCATCGCCCACAGTGATGTTGCCAGGAAATACAGTGGAATGCACAGACACCACACCTATTCAGAGTCTGTGTCAACTAGCCCACAGGTGCAGTAAGCAAATGTCAGTCAGATGTGTGACCACAGACAACACACATCCCAAAGTGAAGCACAGGTTTATTACACATTAGCAACATGTTGTTTCCACTACAAATGCAAGGTTTACCCATGTGGCAGTGGCCACACAGTCAACAAGTGCAGAAGATATGAAGTCCAGGGGTGTGTGGCACATCACTTGTAGGGAAACTACTGCTGCCACCCTGAAAGCTGAATCATGGTGTCGGGGGATCCAAGTTGACCAAAGTACACAGTAAGCACCCTGTGAAGGACAGACATGACACACAGTTAAAATCACTGTAGAACAGGACAGTACTGCAATACTCATGCCCAATACATGTCACAAGACAACTACACAAAACCAAGTTAGCATGTCAGAACTGTTGGGGAGTTCAGACTACCTGGAAGGACACATTGCTGCACGCATCCAGTCAAGTAGCACATGGCCACACTCAAACAGCACCAGAGCACCACCCACACATATCATGCAAACTCACGTCATTCACATTACATCTCCCTGGATACTCACATTCAGCTGAAGAAGTTGGTGATGAGCTGTGTGCAGACATCACCATCATCGTCATCATCATCACTGGCATCGTGGTCCAGGCCAGGATCCTCCACAGGTGGCGGACGTTGGTCATCGTCATCCAGGATGAGAGGCAACTCCTTCTGCACTGCCAGGTTGTGTAGCATGCACCAGACGATGACAATCTTGCACACCTTTGCTGGGGCATATGGGAGGGCCCCTCCTGTCTTGTCCATGCAGCGGAAGCGGCTCTTCAGGAGACCAAAGGTCCGCTCTATTACTCTCCTGGTCCGACCATGTGCCTCATTGTAGCACATCTGGGCTGGTGTCACAGGGTTCCTGAGGGGTGTCAGCAACCACGGCATGTTGGGGTATCCGGAGTCACCTACGGACAGACAAGTGCACATTCGCTGATTTGGAAAAGTGGGTGGAATACTACAGATCAGAACACACACAATGGTACAAAGTCAGTACACACCGACAAGCCAGGCACGCTGGTTCTGCATCTGTGCCATCATCCTCGGGATGCGACTACTTCTCATCACGTAGGCATCGTGTGCTGAACCAGGGAAACGGGCACACACATGTGTGATCCTCATATCTGCTAAACATACCACCAGAGCATTGATCGAATGGTAATGTTTACGGTTCCGGTATGCCTGCTCATGTGCCTGTGGTGGTATCAAAGCCACATGTGTCCCATCAATGGAGCCAATGACATGTGGCATCCTCCCAGGGCATAGAAGTCACTCTTGACGTCAGTGAGTTGTTGACGTGTAGGGAAATAGATGTACTGGTTCAGGCATCTCAACATTGCCTCCAAAACATCGCGTAGCATACGGCTGAACATAGTCTGTGACATCCCACCGGCAGTCGCAACAGTGTGTTGAGAGGTACCGGTGGCAAAGAAGTGTAGGGCTGCCATTACCTTCACCTTGGGGGTCAGCGCCGTAGGGTACGTCCGGCCAGGTTGCAAATGTGGTGCCAAGCGCACTGCCAAATCCTCAATCAGCTGCCTGGTGAAGCGGTACTGTCGGATGCTGTCACGTTCCACCATCGTTGCCAGGTCAGGGAATGGTCTATGGACAGCTGGAGCCCTGCAGTGCATAGGTTGAAGGAAAAAAGATTGTCAGTCACCCCACATATGTGCCATTCACCATACACAATTTCACATGAAACATCGTTACGTGATACAAGTACTTGACGTGTGTGCCGTTCTGTCGGACATAACTCGCACCTACATGGCCATCATCTAACTTCTCAGTACAACATGTGTGCACAACAGGTACCAGGTTGTGCTATGGGAAACCATTAGGCTGTGTCACAGTACCCATTTCCTGCTGTCATGTTCCACACACACACCACAGTGACATGTCTGGACAGATGTGCCACAGGCATCACAGCTCATTGACAGGTAGATTCCCAGTGACCCTGTCTTGCCACATGGACTCTGGCATGACATGGCGTATCATGTACACGTCAGAAAATGAAACATGACTCCCACAGGTAGTGGCCCCTGTCGCATCCGCAGGACAGACATGGACGCCAGTGACGCACAACATCAAAGTCCATGCACAAACAACGTTGATGTGGATACTGTCTCCCATCGTGCACATGGAATCAGAGACATCGGAAACACAACATGCACACAGACTGTGGAGGGACATCACTATTGTGGCAATGGGTCATCCTGTGACATACATGCCTTCCCACATGGGACTCTGGGGGTATGTGACATGTCATACACATACACAACCTGGAAATGTGACCATGCCACATGCTCCAAAATGAACTGTTGCACATCACAGTGGTCATGTGCACAACACACAAAGGACCCTGTCCCCATGAACACATGCACAGCCTGGGTGTGGCTGCCCACAAGTGCCACCACAGAAACCACATGTTAACCCCCATACACAGAGAAGGAAATGCAGCCTTACATGCCTTAGGAAACATTGTGGACTGGGTGTGGTGTTGTAGGTGTGCCCCTGGGTCTCTGGCAGGTATATGTGGCTGGCATACATTCACCAGTGACAAGCATGGTGACATATGCGTCTGACCTGTACAGGGACGCTGCTAGCACAGCAATGGACCGATCGGTGTGCCCGGCCGGCCCATTGCATCTGTTGGGAGCGGGTACGCGTTGTATCCCGAAATACGCGTTGTACAGCAATGGACCGATCGGTGTGCCCGGCCGGCCCATTGCATGTGTTGGGAGTGGGTACGCGTTGTACAGCAATGGACCGATCGGTGTGCCCAGCCGGCCCATTGCATGTGTTGTGAGCGGGTACGCGTTGTACAGCAATGGACCGATCGGTGTGCCCGGCCGGCCCATTGCATGTGTTGGGAGCGGGTATGCGTTGTACAGCAATGGACCGATCGGTGTGCACGGCCGGCCCATTGCATCTGTTGGGAGCGGGTACGCTTTGTATCCCGAAATAAGCGGTGTACAGCAATGGACCGATCGGTGTGCCCGGCCGGCCCATTGCATGTGTTGGGAGCGGGTACGCGTTGTACAGCAATGGACCGACCTGTGTGCCCGGCCGGCCCATTGCATGTGTTGTGAGCGGGTACGCGTTGTACAGCAATGGACCGATCGGTGTGCCCGGCCGGCCCGTTGCATCTGTTGGGAGCGGGTACGCGTTGTACAGCAATGGACCGATCGGTGTGCCCGGCCGGCCCATTGCATGTGTTGGGAGCAGGTACGCGTTGTACAGCAATGGACCGATCGGTGTGCCCGGCCGGCCCATTGCATCTGTTGGGAGCGGGTACGCGTTGTATCCCAAAATACGCGTTGTACAGCAATGGACCGATCGGTGTGCACGCATTGGCTGGGGCCTGGCATGGCAACGGATGCGTTTTCGAAGCTCCAACGAGTCTGATGCAGTGAATTCAGTTGGTCAGCCACAACAATGTTGCAAAATCATGGGTGTCATGAAGTTGAAGATTTGAAGGATGCTGTGGGCGTGTATTAGTGCTGCTATTCCATGGATTGGTCAGATTCAGAAGATGCAAACGACTTGGACCTATCACTTTGGACACATGGGACAGTATCTGCCTCTGCAGCACAGATATAATGCTGGCTGTTCCCCTGAGAGCTCACTTGCCTGCACTACATGCTCCAGGACGACATCTGCCACCAACACTGCTGCTGTTTCTGCATCCTCTGGCTACTGCAATGGCACGTACTGTGGAGAGAGCCCCAGCCTTCAGCCTTGAGGAGAACCAGGCCCTGCTGGACAGCCTCCTTCCACAGTACAGCAAGCTGTATGGGAAACCAGGGGAGCAGGTGAGTGTGCTGTCCACTGCCTTACTAATTGTGCATGTTGTCTGACTAGCAGGACTTACAGTGTGCACACCACTGGCTAGCATGCTCACTGAGTAGTTGTCACACCCCAAAGTGTGTAGTTACATGCACTGAACTGGTACAGTGCAGTAACAGTCCATTCCAACTAGGTTTACTTCCCATGCAATGATACCATGTAGTGACTGCTGGCAAACTGTTCATAGCCATTGTTGCACTGCCTGTCTACATCATATGCCCCTGTGATTGAGACATGTATATCCAACTGTGTGATGCACGTATATGTTGCATGTGTAGTAATGGCCTTTTCACTTTGTCATCCTCACAGGTTGATGCCCACCAGAAGCAGGAAATCTGGCTGACCATCGCCCGGGAAGTAAGATCCGTGGGGGTCTACAGGTGCAGGATCCGCAACTGCCAGAAGAGGTGGCAGGACCTTCGGGGCTGGACCCGGAGGATCGCAAGGGTCCAGCTGAAGCTGTCGCCTCCTCGCAGGAGGGGCGGACACCGGACCCTGACCCCCCCCACATGCTCCGGATCCTGGCGGTGGTCTTCCCTGACCTGGATGGGCAGCTGAAGGGCAGACAGCAGCAAGGAGGGGTGAGTCCATGACTGCACTGTGCACTTTGTCTGACATGCTATTTGCCCTCCTCTGGCCTGGTTAAACTTCCACAGTACATCAGTCATGTGGTCCAGGACCCATGTCCCTCATTTGTGACATGCCCACTTCTCCTCTGATACGCATATGTGTGGCCCTTATAGTCAGGAAAGTGTGTCATTTGGGGACTGTGTCATTGCATTTAGCTTTGCTCAAGGTGGGGGACAGCATTTGTTCCCGTGACTATGTTGTGCGACTCATGGGTGGGTCAATTGCTTACACAATGCCTAAGTTCTAACATGTAGTCTGGGTGTAACTTTGATATGTGGTCCACTTGCTGATCTGAATCACCACATGTCCCTGTGGAATTTGGCACACACCCATGCTGCTGGTGGAAACAATGTTTGGGCCTCAGGAGTATGTGTATCAAGTGTGTCACACATGCTTAGCCACCTGCCTACTGTCCAGGACTCATCCCTCTTACAGGTGGAGCTGGACAGTCATGCCTACTCCAGGGCATACAATACACTCTGTACTCCGACTCCCGTGTATCATCTGGCATGTTGTGATCAGTGAAATGTACCCTCAGGTGTCTGCCTCTGTCTCATTGTGCTGTGTCTTCGTTGTCAGGACTACTGGTATGTTTATCGGTTAGGGCTCAGCATGCCATCGGAGATGTGACCATGATAGATGATAGTTCTGTGACTTATAGGTGTCTGATCACTTGACTGTGCACACAGGTGTTTGCGACTGTGACTTTCAGGCAGCTGTTTTTCATTCACAGCACACTGTGAGGTGCTCATGTTCAGAGAGTTGTGTTTCATGTCCCCCATATGTCCAGTTGGTATGACGTGGACAAATAGTAGTACAGATGATGTGGTTTTTGGGGGATGGACATGTGCACTTGTCAGTCACATAACTTGCATTCCCCATGCCCTCGGATTGTGACACAGTGCAGACTGTTGTTGGCTGGCTGCCATGGCCATGTGACTGGAGACAGTAATGTATGACTTTGTACGCATTCCTGTGTCATGGCATTAAACTTCCTGAGACTGATCCTGCAGGGTAGTGACATGTGCAACATGCACCCCATTGTGGCATTGACTATCCGGACATGGGTGCATCATGGTGTCTGGTGCTGGTATGCATCACATGCATTTCTATTTAGACTCTGGCCATCCCTTTCATCTGGACACCTGCACTGACTCAGTGGCAAGAGATGTGATGTGTGCATGTTCACATACTTCACCGTGTTCCCTGCAATGTCCAACAACTGTGTAGGTGTTGCATGTGTCCACACTGGGGTCTTACCATCAGACAAGCACCAGACAGATGGGTGCAAGGGCAGGAGGGGTGTGAGTCCCATGGTTGGCCATCAGACTGACAATTGGCTTCCCCGAATCTGTGTGAGGACTTTAGGCAATGTTCAACTAAGGATGCCAGGGCTTGCTCTGTGATGTGCTGTACTTACTGTGGTGTGTGGGGTCAGTGCAGGTGACTGATGTTTGTCTGTTTCCCTAATTGTTTGCAGATACATCCACGGCCACAGGAGGGGACAGCTCCATGGACCAGGAGGAGCAGCGGAGCCAGACTGGGTTCAGCATCCGACGAGTGGTCAGAGGGACCCAGTGGCATGGAGGGCGAGGGGAGCCACACCGAGGAGTCCTCAGCACCATCCACCTCAGCTGTGGACCACAGCAGCTCGGAGGATGACTCCCTTGTGGAGGCGGGTCTCAGCAGCCACCAAAGGCCAGCTAGTATGTCTGGCCCCGCCACTACCACCACCACCACCACCACCGCCCTCCCATTGGCTCCCATTCCTGAGGTCCGTGGAGGCTCCCGTGCTCGGAAGCGTGTCTCCTTCGTGCCAGGCACCGCACCCCCTGCCCCTGTGTCCCCTGCTGCCCTGAGTGAGGAGTCTGTGTACCTCCTTCGGCAGTTCCATGTAGGGCAGACAGCAATGCTGAGTGTCCTTCATGCACACACCACTCTGTTGACACAGCTGGTGTCGTTCATGGAGGGCATCTCGACGGGTATATCTGCCCTACAGAGGAGCAATAAGTCCATGGACTCCTCCCTGACAGCAGAAGTGTCCCTCCTCCAACAGTCCCTCACCCCTCCCACCTCTGCCCCATCCACACTTCCTGCCACCCTACCTGTCCAAAGCACATGCACACCTGCACAATCAACCAAGCACACAGACACGAGCAGCACAGACACACCCAAGAGAAAGGCAAGACGTGCACACAAGCATCCTCAGGGGACTGATACCACACACACAGGGGATGGGGAACAGACACACACACAGGCATCCACAGTTGCTCCGCAGTCCTCCAAATCCTCTCCCTCAAAGACCCCTTCCCTTGCCTCACCTGCTACCCCACCTACACAGCAGATCTTCCTGTGTGACCTCGGCCTCTTCCCCTCCAATCCTGCTGATCCAGCATACTGGGGGAAGAGGAAGTCCACCCACACAGAGGGGAGTGCCCCTCGCCCCCGGACACCCTCCCCAGGCGCAGGCAGACACAGGACCCCATTCGGAAGTCCCCCCGGACCAGGAAGAGCAAGACCCCACCACCACCACCACGCAGCTCCACCACCCAGTCTCTCTCCTCCATCCCCCAGGCCACCACTCCACAGGTTCCCCCAAACACCCTACCCCAGGTTCCCCCACACACTGATACCGCATCCCCAGACTGCTTAGGCCCTCCCCCCCTGCCACTTGCTCTTCCACCCCCAACCCAGACGCTCTGCCTGTTAGTGCCACTGGTGTGGAGACCGGGTCCCCCCCTCTGTCCTGCCCACCTCATCTGCCCCCCTTCCACTCCCTTGGAGTCATGCACTGCAGTGGAGTCCACAACCACCCCGTCTGACTCGGGCACGGCAGTGGGGACCCAGTCCACTACATCAGACCAGCCCACTGCAGTGGTTGCAGCACCCACACCAACTGACTTGTGTACCACAGTGGTGCCGGCCCCCCCTGAGTCAGTGTCACCTCCACTGCAGTTGCCGGTGACACTCCTGCACCCACCAGCCCTTCACTGCCTCCTTCTGCCATCCCCTGATCCTGTCCCTGCGATGCCTGGCCTGCCCCTTGTATGCCCCTCCAAGGGGGATGTCCCCTGTCCGTACAAGTGCAGGCAAGCAATGGGTGACCAGTTGTCACTTATCACCCTGTTGGGACTGTGATTTTGGACTGGCCATTGGCCTTAGTTTCTTTGGGACTTCAGAGTTTTCCTTGCCATTTGCTGAATAAAGCCTCTTTTTCTTTAATTGTGGCTTTTCTTTTGATGTACATGATGTGGATGAGTAGCATCCTGCATTTGCAGCTGTAATAGTGTTCATATCAGGAAAATGAAGTGTTGCTGTGATGGACTCCATGTGGTCCATGGCATATGTGTCCTGTTGTAGTCTGGATCTATGGCATCCTTTGCTGCAGTCTGAGGGTGTAATGTTCAGCATTTGACACAGGGATGGACATTTTGCATTTGTAAATGAACATATTTGTCTTACACTGATGCACATCTGGTGGGCTTACCACTGTTCAATGTTCCGATTTCCCTGACTGTGTGCCCAGCTCCACTGGACATGCAGTTTTGCACATCAATGTCGAAGGACACATCTGTGTATTAAGCCTGGGCGTAGTTCGCGAAGTAGCGCTACGCGAAGCTACGCAAAGTGCAGTTCGCACTACGCGAGCTACGCGTAGCACTACGCGAACTGCGAAGTGCACTGTTCGCAATTATTGCACAGTGCCGGATGCTTGTCCGCACTGTGCAATCATTGAAAACGGCATCTTGCACAGTGCGAGCTGTCTTTTACTGCCGCTCGAGTAGATTTTTACTCGAGCGGCAGCTTTCTCAACGCGGACTGGTAGTTTCTCATCGCGAGCGGTCGCGAGCATACGCGACCACTCGCAATGAGAAACCTGACCTCCCGCGTTGAAAATCTCGCCGGGAGGTTTATTTTCCACGCTCGCGATCGGCAACTTGATGTTGCTGATCGCGAACGAGGAAAAAGTCTCGCCGGGATGTCATTTTGCTTGCTCGCGGTCGCCAACTTGACGTTGAGGACCGCGAGCAAGCAAAAAATGACCACTGCACTACGCTACGCTACGCGTGTTTGCACTGTGCTACGTGCAATTCGCGTTGTGCGAAGTAGCGCAAACTTCGCAAACTACGCGAGCGTAGCGTAGTGCTTTGCCCAGGGTTACTGTGTATACAGTGCAACTTGCTTGACACGTGTTTTGTGTGTATGCAGATGACTGACGTGACACTCCCGTACCCAGGCTGATGTGAGCAGAGGCTTCTGTGTGTTGTGGTTGTTGACTCACTGACGGAGTGTTCTGCTAACATGTTTGGGTCGTGCACAGACAAGGTTTGGCACAGCGGACCTTCCACAGGAGTGGAGTGCCCTCATGGCAGTGTGTAATCCCGTGACATTGCGTGGGCCTGTGTTGTGTGTTGTGTAAGCATGTCTGTGTGTGTTCCCTTCCCTTTTCCTACACAGGCTGTTTCCCTAGAGATGTTCCTGTTTGTGATGCTTGCTAAGTTGTTCTGTGTTCATCCAGCATCTTGGACCTGGTTTCTCCGTGATGTGGGTGCATGGCAAACTAATGTTCATGAGGTTGTCATACCAGGTTGTCTTTGTTGTCAGGGCTGGGGATGTGGGCAAATGCAGATGGGACACATTCAGGATTCCCCTTGGCACTTGTTGTTTACACAAGTCATGTGATTTTCAGTTTGTGTTAGCTTTCAGTGATTGTGACACGTTGTATGTGTGACTGCTGCCACTCCTCAGGGTCAGAGCTGCAATGTTGTAAGTTGTGTACGTGTGTTCTTCGTGTGTCACCTTGGCTTCTTCGTTGGTGTGTGACTATGGCCAGGATCCCATTGATTGTGGTGGATTTCACATCATGCCCATGTACGGCATACTGTGCTGTGTGTCAGACATTCACAAGTCTTGTTGACTGGATATGTGTGATGGGTTTCTGCACCTTAGTTCCCACCACCACCCCTGGTATTGTCATGGGTGCATGTCCAATGTCACCAGTCCATGTGAGCTTCACTGCTGCACATTGGTGGAGATCAGGGTGTGTTGTGTTGAGTGTATGCAAAAGTGAGTTGTTGCATGGCTAGACCCCTACCTCCATATTGGCCTTGGCTGGCAGGCCGTGCTGATTGATTGGAGCTTGTGTAGGTGTGATGGTAGTCTGTTGCTCAGGACACATGGCTGTGGTTCACAGTGTGAACGACATCTACCTTTGTCATCACAGTGGGATTATCATGCAGGCTAGTGTCAGCACAATGTGGGGTCCCTGGGGGTAGTGCTGTGGTGGGTCTGTCTCTTGCTGTGTTAGTTGCTGTTCCTACAAGCTTGTGTGACATGTGTAATTTGGGCTCCCTCTCACCTAACAATGCCTGATTGCCCACATAGGGGTATCCGATCCATGAGTAACTTTTGTATGGCACTGTATACACATCTGTGTGGTTGGAATTCAGGCCTCCTCATGTGTTGTGTGGTTGCCCGGGGACACTGGCACACCCCCCCATCACCTGTTGTGCTTGATATGCAGTGTGAGTCTGCCTGTTTGTGTTTGTGCCTTTGCACCACTGCATTGGCATATCTTGAGTGTGCCATTGGCTGTATGTTGTTTGGTGGCTTTCCCCTGCTGTCCCTGGGACTCCTAGGTCATCAGTCAGCACAATAATCATGGTTTGTATGTCCCATTGATGCCATGGTATGGTATTTGTTCACCTGACATCTACAGTCTCCACAGGATATCTACATTTGTGTGTCCATTGGTGCAGATATGTGGGTCAGCATTATGATGGTCACTTCTGTCATTGTGTTATTTGTGAATGTTGACAATGTGGGCCCCCATGGGTGATGTTTGTATGCACATGGCCAAAACGATGTTTCAGTGACACTGCACTGTTTGCCTCGACCAATCTATGTTGGTATGGGACACAAGCACTACTATGCCACTGATGTGTTTGTTGTTGTGTGACCAGGATTCATCCATGCAGTTTGGCTTTGGCAGCTTTTACCATGACTACACTTCCCTTTTGGTCACTGTGGTGATGGGGCTTTAGGCCCCATTGCCACACTGTTCAAAATGTGCATCAACTATGGACACCACACTTCCCTTTTGGTCACTGTGGTGATGGGGCTTTAGGCCCCATTGCCACACTGTTCAAAATGTGCATCAACTATGGACACCACACTTTCCTTTTGGTCACTGTGGTGATGGGGCTTTGGGCCCCATTGCCACACTGTTCAAAATGTGCATCACCTATGGACACCACACTTCCCTTTTGGTCACTGTGGTGATGGGGCTTTGGGCCACATTGCCACACTGTTCAAAATGTGCATCAGCTATGGACACCACACTTCCCTTTTGGTCACTGTGGTGATGGGGCTTTAGGCCACATTGCCACACTGTTCAAAATGTGCATCAGCTATGGACACCACACTTCCTTTTGGTCACTGTGGTGATGGGGCTTTAGGCCACATTGCCACACTGTTCAAAATGTGCATCAGCTATGGACACCACACTTCCCTTTTGGTCACTGTGGTGATGGGGCTTTAGGCCACATTGCCACACTGTTCAAAATGTGCATCAGCTATGGACACCACACTTCCCTTTTGGTCACTGTGGTGATGTGGCTTTAGGCCCCATTGCCACACTGTTCAAAATGTGCATCAGCTATGGATAGCACACTTACCTTTTGGTCACTGTGGTGATGGGGTGTTCGAGCCCATTGCCACAGTGGCCATGGGCTGCTTGCATTGTGGAGGCCACACACATTTATGTGTGACACATGTGCTAGGGGGTCACATTGTATGTTCAATGTCATGTTCAGTGTTGTAGGCATTTGACACAGACTACACACACTTGTCATGGTGTTGGGGGGGATGTAATTTTCTGTCATTCCTTATGTGGGAGTATGCTAGTTCTGTCATGCATTACCCGTCCTATGAGTAGGGGTGGTGTTAGTGGTAGGCATCCAACCCCCCATGAGTGGGGATGGTAGTAGTGACAGGCATCCAGGCCCCCATGAGTAGTGGTGGTGGTAGTGGTAGGCATCCATCCCCCCATGAGTGGGGATGGTAGTACTGACAGGCAACCAGCCCCCCTGAGTAGGGGTGGTGGTGGTGGCAGGCATCTAGCCCCCCCTGAGTGGGGGTGGTGGTAGTGGTAGGCATCCATCCCCCCATGAGTGGGGATGGTAGTAGTGACAGGCATCCAGGCCCCCCTGAGTAGGGGTGGTGGTAGTGGTAGTGGTAGGCATCCAGCCCCACCTGAGTAGTGATGGTGGTAGTGGTAGGCATCCATCCCCCCATGAGTGGGGATGGTAGTAGTGACAGGCATCCAGGCACCCATGAGTAGGGGTGGTTGTAGTGGTACGTGTCCAGCCCCCCCTGAGTAGTGGTGGTGGTAGTGGTAGGCATCCATCCCCCATGAGTGGGGATGGTAGTAGTGACAGGCATCCAGCCCCCCCTGAGTAGGGGTGGTGGTGGTGGCAGGCATCTAGCCCCCCCTGAGTGGGGGTGGTGGTAGTGGTAGGCATCCATCCCCCCATGAGTGGGGATGGTAGTAGTGACAGGCATCCAGGCACCCATGAGTAGTGGTGCTGGTAGTGGTAGGCATCCATCCCCCCATGAGTGGGGATGGTAGTAGTGACAGGCATCCAGCCCCCCCTGAGTGGGGTGGTGGTGGTGGCAGGCATCTAGCCCCCCCTGAGTGGGGGTGGTGTTAGTGGTAGGCATCCATCCCCCCATGAGTGGGGATGGTAGTAGTGACAGGCATCCAGGCACCCATGAGTAGTGGTAGGCATCCAGCCCCTCATGAGTGGGGATGGTAGTAGTGACAGGCATCCAGCCCCCCTGAGTAGGGGTGGTGGTGGTGGCAGGCATCTAGCCCCCCCTGAGTGGGGGTGGTGGTAGTGGTAGGCATCCATCCCCCCATGAGTGGGGATGGTAGTAGTGACAGGCATCCAGGCACCCATGAGTAGTGGTGCTGGTAGTGGTAGGCATCCATTACCCCATGAGTGGGGATGGTAGTAGTGACAGGCATCCAGCCCCCCCTGAGTAGGGGTGGTGGTGGTGGTGGCAGGCATCTAGCCCCCCCTGAGTGGGGGTGGTGGTAGTGGTAGGCATCCATCCCCCCATGAGTGGGGATGGTAGTAGTGACAGTCATCCAGGCACCCATGAGTAGTGGTGCTGGTAGTGGTAGGCATCGATCCCCCCATGAGTGGGGATGGTAGTAGTGACAGGCATCCAGCCCCCCCTGAGTAGGGATGGTGGTGGTGGCAGGCATCTAGCCCCCCTGAGTGGGGGTGGTGGTAGTGGTAGGCACCAATACCCCCATGAGTGGGGATGGTAGTAGTGACAGGCATCCAGGCCCCCCTGAGTAGGGGTGGTGGTAGTGGTAGGCATCCAGCCCCCCCTGAGTAGTGATGGTGGTAGTGGTAGGCATCCATCCCCCCATGAGTGGGGATGGTAGTAGGGTGGTGTTGGTGGTAGGCATCCATCCCCCTATGGTTGTGTATGGCATTGGTGTTGGCCATCCCACCCCTATGGTTCTGCTGTTGCTAGTGTACGTTATTTGTGCATCCCTATGTGTGTGTGACATATTTTGTGTACGTGTAGTTTGTTTGTATTGTTGGTGTTTGACTTACCGTCTGCGCCGTACGCGTCTGTGCCGGTCCCGGTAATAGATGTAGAGTATGGGTAGGACCTGCGCAATGGGATTCATGCTTGGATCGTCTTGTTCGGGTTTCTCATGTCTTCAACTCGTATTCGTCGCTGGCGTGTTCGTCTCGTAGCCGTGGATCGTCTTGTGGCTCGAAACGGAGCTTATGTACGGCTCGCCCGGATGCTCAAACGTGCCGGACGTAGCGACGGGTTCGGCGCGTACGGATTGCGCATCGTACTAGTCCGGCCGGAAGGTGCTGTGTATTTGCTTCCGTGCGGCTCGATTCGGCGTTCACGGATCCGGCTCGGGCGGGGAACAGGAGCTGGATTAGGTGAGTACGGCTCGCTCGGAAACTGGGTTGTTAGACGCATCGTACTTGTTCGTCTGGACGAGTGTACGAATCGGTCAGGAAACACGCATTCGGCTTGTATTTTTTCCGGACGAATACTGTTAGGTGCCCTACCGGCCGAGATCAGAATCGACCCCCTATATGTATTAGTTATTATTTTTAAATATTTTTAAATAATTTTAACTATTTCTTTTAATTATATGTATTATTTACTTTTTTATTTATTTTTTTAACATAAAAAAACGATATTTTTTACAACAATATTTTTGACATCGATATTTTTTTCTCGATATTTTTGTACTTACCATGATGTAGATAGCATGTCGATATTCTTGACTTCGATATTTTTGTCACGATATTTTTGTACCTCGATATTTTTGTAATCGATATTTTGTCAGTAATTCACATGTATAAAATACTGTGATAATGGAGGTTACAGCTCTGATATCGCATGCCCAGACTCGGACACTTTCGGGTGGCAAAGTTTGAAGGGAAGTGCATTTTTTTGTAGAAATCAGACGTCTTCTTTTTTAATGACCAGGTTTGAAAGAAAGATACTGTGCTAGCAATTAACACAAAACAATCAATCCACTGCACCACATTGTGTGATGAGATCTGCCATGCACCACTCACAGAAAGAACAATAGTAAAACAAAGCTGCAATTATACCACAAATACTGACTGTGTCTTGGGTCAGATGGGATGCTCGGCACCAAAAATGGTCCTATGCGGTTCGCTAATGTGGTTGTGGTCATGCTGGTACTTTCAGAGATAGCCTTTCAAATTCCTTTCCCACTAGCCAAGATATCTGCATAAGCTAGACAGGAGGAGGTAGCAAAAGACCAACATTTGGTTGCGTACAGTGAATTCAACAGGCACTGACTGGTCTGTACCGCACAGCTGCCATCAGTTAAAAATAGACCGCAGCGCCAAGGAACTTCAGTGCCCCGTTTTGAGTCAGTCACACTGTCTCTGCTGTTTAGTACTCTGCCTCTTGTATTCATTTACCCTGAGCACACTGTGGGCTCTTTGCTGAACTGTCGTTCTAAGAAGTGCATGCCGCCCATGCGTAGCAAGGCTGAGATTTAAGTAAAGCAGCATTGTCAAAGGAAATCTGGAGGGGTGGCTGGTGGGGTGGCTAGCCGGCGGGGGCGTTGGGAGGTGGATAAGGCAGTGATTTTAAAAAGCGTTTTAAAGCGCCCACCGCTAGCCACTTTACAGCACTTTTTAGGTGGAAGAGACAATGTAACTGGTGTTCATGGAAAGTGGTACAATACCTTCATATTGAATTAGCGCAATATAAAGCTGCAAAAAACTAAAACAATAAATGAACAGCATTTCCAAAGGTCTGCCATGCGGGAGGGGAAGGTCGGCCGTCTGAAAGCAATGACGGGAGAGATTTGGGAAATTAAAAGCAATAACAGAAAGGTGGAAGTGAATTGAAATCAAAGGCGGGAGGTTGGTTGTTGGTGGAGAGGGGGGACATAGTGGCACACGCGGTGAGATGGTGAAAGAGAAGCAGCTACTAACCAGAGCAGGTGGCCGCAGTTTTTTAACTCTTCCCCAAGTGCCCGAAGCAACCGATGGGAAACAGGCATGGACATAGAAAGAGGACACCTTACCAAATGAAAGGGATTATTTTAAGAAGGCAGTGGGCTTCAGTCAGAGCAAAGCGTGTGTCCTGCCTCACAGCTACCACTGTGCATGCTGCTGCTCGGTCCCGAGGCAATACTCCATGGGAGTAAACTTTTGGAAAAAGGTGGGACATACATCCACCATTAGCCATTTGCAGGCTCTAATTTTTACACAACACACACACAAGCCAATCCAAAAGCGTGAGAGGAATCAGACCCCACAAGCACATACAACAGATCGCCACAGTGCAAGCGCTGTAAGCTCGACCTAAAAAAAGGTAATGAAAAAAGCAGGAGAGGAAAATGGAAAAATAAAACATTTCAAATTTTATACAATTTACAAATCTGTTTTTAAAACATGTAACTTGCACTGTAAGTGCAACAACAGTAATATTTAAATTATATACATACAATAATAAGGCTGCCACCTTACTGGCATATCACTAGCCTCCATTATATTTCTGTGATTGTGCCAATTAAAACAAGCATTGGCAAAGCCAATATGTTTTGCCTATGAGAGAGTTATTTGTCTAAGTTTTTAAGTAATGTTGTGTAGCAGCATGGCTGGAGTGCAGCAGAATGAAAATAAAACAAGCATTTGCAATGCAAATTGGTCTCGCATTTGTTAGAGCTAGGGGTATTGGTGCTGTAAATGACAATGTCTTTTATCCTTGTGTTTTGGATTGGCGTGGATTGGACTATGTGGTGTGGAGTGGAATTATGTGGTTTGGATTGGAATTGTTAGTTGTGGAATTGTGTGGTGTGGAGTGGATTTTTGTAGTGGAGTTATGTGGAATGGTGGGCAGTTGAAATATGTGGATAGTTATTAGGTGGTATTGAGTGTACTGAAATTATGTGGAGTGTAATTGTGTGTCACAGAGAGTAATTATGTGGAATGGCATTTTGTGTTATGAAATGTTGTGGATTTTAATTATGTGGTGTGCTGTTTAATTTTGTGGCATGATGTGAAATTCTGTGGCATCGTTTGTATGTATGTGGTGTATTGTTTAAATGTGTTGTTGAGTTGAAATATATGGTTTGTTGTTGAATTATGCGGTGTGGAATAAAAATATGTAGTTTTGAATTGTGTGTCGTGGAAGTGTGTGGCGCTGAGAGGAATTATGTTGCATGGTGTGGAGTGTATTTGTGAGGATTGTGTTACCAAATTTTAAAATGATGAAACATAATTACAAAGAAAGGCGGCCTTTCATTGTGCACAAATCTACAAAACCTTATAATAATTTGAAAAGAGTTGTCAGAATATCTCAATGAAAACATGGAGTGAATCCCCAGTGACATTTGTGTTGATGAATTTTAGGGGGCTTGAACAATGTAGGGTGCTGTTTGGGTTGCAAATGGTGCTAGGGCTCTGCACATCTGTGGGGGGCGGGGCACAAGCCATGTTCATCTAAACACAGCCTGGCACATTTGTCAGAGGAGTTCTGATTCCGGGGGTCCAAACCATGCACCCATAGATGTGTATGTGGTTCCTGGGGTTTTGAATTAATTCACTACTCAGCAGGTAGCGAGCGGGTTGCTCGTGAAACTGTAAACTTATTAAACACCTCAGCATTGGATAGCTATTGAGTGGGGTAAATAAACAAGCATAAACATTTATGTCAGATAAAAGAGGGAAGGCACCCGCCTCATTGCTTCTGGCTGCACAGAGTAGGGTTACTGTTGTCCCTGGACATTTCCTCGCTGCATTCTCGAGCTGTTATTGCCTTGTTTACCTTATGACACCTGAGATGGGGGTTGGATCTTGCTGGGGGCAGTCCCATTTCTTTAATAATGATGCTGACCCATGCCTGACCCACCTCAATGCCAATGTGATTGCTTCATGTGTTTCAGGCTGGTGTGTTCGGGATGGCCATTCACCACTAGTGACTTAGATCAACCTGCAAAAACTAAAAAAAAATCACACTTTCTTCCCAAGGGCTTGGAAAACAAGTGATTTTATTATTGCTGTACTTCCTGAGAAATGGTCTTATTTAAGCAGGATTCTAGTCTCCCTACACAATGAACCCTTGTCAGCAGGACTGTTCAGTAGGTTACATGTTCCCTGCTGATATTACTGTGTAGGTTTCCACCCCAGAGGTGCCTGGAATTTTCTGCCTCACTGTCCTGGCCCCAGATTGTCTGTGGCAACTAAAGACCAGTGTCAAACCTTTTGTGAGAGTGCTCAGGCAGAGCCTTTGTGATGTGCAAGTGTGGTAGGTGGCAGCTCCTCCCCCTCATCAAGTCAGAGATGGCCCCTCCTACTACCATCTATTCCCCTTCCACAATCGCAGTCTGTGAAAAAGAAAGGACACCTAAACTGCAATAACTCTCACTTGAGCAGAAACATGCTAAATACACAGTGAAATGCGTAGTGGTCATGATGTCCGTCGGTTTGAAGCATGCAGTTTCAAGTGCAAATGCGTCCATGTTGAATTTCAGCAGGGCACATTCAGGAAGAGGTGAGAGGAGGGGGACGCTTGCCTGACAACAGATTGAGCCAAGAGCTACATCACCACTACTGCAGACAGATCGCAGCCATATTGGAGGGCACTCTATGGAGTGGGGCCTCAGCGTGAAAAAGGTCTCATCTTCCAGAGGCAGTTTCAAGAACAAGGCAAGAGCAGGCCGCTGCTCTAAGTCTAAAGGAGCAGAAGGCCATCAGTATAATCGTAAAATTAGCAAACAGTACAGGAGATGAAGAGGTGCAAAATGTCACTTTGCCAAGTGTGGCAAAAATCCACGCACCGGCCCTGGTTAGCTTTCTTTGGTACCCACTGTTTCCCTTGAAGAATCGTCGGAGGGGAGAGTTTCATAACAGAATACATATTTTCCAACACCTCCACAGTATAAGTTGGAGAAACAAGGGCTCATGTGTGTTAATAGTTACAGCTCTGAAACAATGTACAGGATCACTTCTCCAGAAGCAGTCTATACTTGCAAGCAAGTGAGGCATAGAGCACCCTCAGTCTAAATCTCACGAGTAACATTTCTATTCGTCTTTTGTGCTTCTGGTGACCGGTCTTTCAGGTGTAAACATAAAACCACATTGGCAGATCCCCCCCACGTGACTCACAATAGCCATCTGTGAAAAAGAAAAGAAACCTAAACTGGAATACACTCGCTTGAGCAGAAATGTGCCAAATACACAGAGCAACATGCAGCGGTCAAGATGTCCGCCTGTTTGAAGCATGCAGTTTAAGTGCGAATGCGTCCATGCTTAAAGTTGAAGCTCGACGTGCCGCGCAGATGAATGTATAAAGTGCTGCGTGCCGCACTGATCAAGGACGAAGCGCTCATTGGGATGGCTGACCAGGAAGAACCATGAACGCGTGATGGGCAATCCGAAGGAATAATGAGTGAAATTGCCTGAGCGTGAACCAAGCACCCATAGGAATGACAATTACAAGCAATGGACCAATAAAAAGGCAGCATTTCTGAAAGGCACAAACAAGAACTAATGCCAATCAATGGGCTTGGTTAAAGCCCATTTTGTAGATACATCATGCCTCGCAGAGCAACTCATGCACGCTGACTCTAGGCTCGACCTAAAAAAGGAAATGTGATACGTTCTTAACCTTTTTTTTATTGCTGTCGGGGTAGGAGGAACGGCAGGGACACAAGGAGGTAGGGAGGGAGGGAAGGAATAGGTGTGGGGGGCAACATGGACAACAGAGGGGGGTGGGAATAAAATAACTTTTTGTTTTTTTTCAGGCTGGTGGCACAGCTCTGCCAAGTATTATGCATCAGTGGTTAGACTAATGCAGTTTAGTGTGGTAGTCCTCATCACTGCACTAAAATGCTTAGTCATTTATAGTGCCTCCTAACACAGTGGCACTGCAAGGCACAATTACTGCGAATAGGCGCAGGCCATTGCAAAATCACAAGCAGTGGGCTGCCTGCTGGCAATGCTGTGCATACCGTGCTGCCATTGAGCCTAATTTATACAGTGCCACCTTCAAGATTCTGTTTCTTCACTTGAAATAATGAACACAAATTGTCAACATATGGCGCAGTGCCTGCCTCAGGCTCTGGCTACAGTGCACAATAAAGCCGGACCTCAGGTACTCAGCCACGTGACATGCCATTGCTAGGGCTGTCAAACAGACTCTGAACATTATATCCTCTCTGGAGAGTAATAATCATCCCGAGACCACCCAGCAGTGCACTGCCCCTTGCCCAGGCTGAGACAGAGAGTGATGATCCATCCAGGGGCGGCGACTTGCCCTGTTGTATTTCGAAAACTGGCACACCCTGCCTGGCACCGTCAGTGACAGTTAACTCAAGTCCACAAAAAACTCAGTGATTGGCTGATGATTGGCCACTGACCCTGCAACTGGCAGGCAAAACTATGTTTTTGTGTTTCTGGACGCCGTGTGCTCCCCCGCAGGCATAGAGTGAGTGGAGCTGCCGGCACCTCTCAGACCATGCAGCGTTACAGACCCATGGCCTCATTTGTCAGTGCTGTGTTTGTATTGCCTTGTGTGCTAGTATGTCGGCACACTGACAGACTGGCACTAGAATGTTTTTTTCAAAATCTTCCTGCCAGCCCCCAGGAAGGAATCACTGCCAGTGGGCAGGGCTCACTGGGCCAACCTGCTGGCATGAGAAAAACAAGTGACTCATATCACATGTGCTGCTCTGGACATGCATCCAAATGTTGGAGGGAACACAATGGCAATCTGCTTGTGTCCAGTCATGGCAATGGCGTGTCACTGTCATGTTTTAAAAAGCTGGCGTAGCTGCAAAGTATGGTGCGCTTTCAAATGGAAGGAAGTTTGTCCCCGTGTACGCTCATGAGAGAGAGCGCATTGTCTCCATCTACTATTACTGCACACCGTCACCAGCAGCACTGAGCAGCAGAACATGACAGCAAACTAGGGAGCAGCATCTCTGCACTAGTTGAGCGTAAAAAGGTAGCCAGTGTGAGTCCACACACTGGAGCAGCTATAGCGTGAGTGTCAGCCCGATGAGAGCCAGCAGAGAGAGTTGGTAAGTTGCAGGCAGGGCAACCATTTGAGAAACACAAAGTGATATGTCTGTCACTGTGCGGTGTGGGGTGATCATGTTTGTATGTCATATTGTGGTTCTCTGAAACAATGAGAAAAGGAGATTTCAAATCTAATTTCTAAGTTGTGATAAAAGATGTGTTCATGTAGCCAAGTTACATCATGGCCAGGCAATTCCACTCTTTTCGGAGACAGTAATGCCATAATTTGTCCATGGTGCTGCAAGGGCCAATGTAGCCCTGGTAAATAGTGGCCGGTCCACGAGTTTCTCACGTTTTATAATGGAGGGTGGTTGTTATAGTAACCTTCCATTTGAGGTACTTAGCACCTGTTTCAAGATTGTTTTCGAACTTTTTATTGCTCAAAAGTCAGTCATTTCGCTTTCTATGCACTTCAGTGCTTGGTTTTACTCACAAGAAAGTGTCACTCTGAGTGTCACATACTTGGTCGTTGAGTGTCACTGATAAGTAAGCTTAAACCATTGAAATGCCACACTTAAGCAGCAAACAAGCTGCTATGGAGGCAACATGGGTGGGTGGGTGAGTTGGTGGGACAACACAGTCAATGGATGGTGGAAGGGAGGGGCTCAGAGCAAGCACATGGACAACTCATGTTGGGAGGGTGGGTGCAATCAAACACTGGCAGCAACATGGACAACAACAGGAGGGAGGGTGGGTCAAGTAGGGAACAATATGGGCAACAACCGAGGAGGGTGAGTGGTGAAAGTAACAAAACAAGAAAAACGGAAGGAGCGAGGGTGGGTGGGGTTGCAAGCAACAACACGAGCAACAAGGGAAGAAGTTAGTATAGGTGGAGGAAAGCAACATCACATGCAACAACAGAAGGAGGGTAGGCGTTGAAAGCAACTACACTGGCAACAACGGAAGAAAGGAGAATTGGTGGGGGGGAAGCAACAATAAGTGGTGCAACCATGGAAGAAGGGAGGGTGGGTGGAAGCAAGCAACAACATAGGCAGCAATGGACTGAGGATTGAGGGTGGATGTTACAAGCAACAACCTGGGCAACAACCGAGGGAGGGAAGGCCAGGGTCAAGCAACAAGTACAATAATGGAAGTAGGGTGGGCAGGTAGATGCAAGCAATAACACAGTCAACAATGGAAGGAGGGAGGGTGGGGGCAAGTAAGAAACAACACTGGTAACAATGGAAGGAAGGAAGGAGGGTGAGTGGAGGAAGCTACAACATGAGTAAAAGTGGGAGGTGGGACAATGGATGTTGCAAGTAAAATTACGGACAACAACAAAAGGAAGTTGGATGGGTGGGGCAAGCATCAACATGGACAAAAGTGGAAGGAGGGACGTTAGGTATGCAGCAAGTATGAGGGAGGGACCCTGAGGGAGAGAAGTACATGAAGGAGCCAGCTGAACAAGATGCACTCTGGTATAGTGCTTAAACACAAAGAAAAAGTAATGCTTAAAAACCTGATCAGTGAAAGGATACAAGTAATGTGTGCATGCTCAAGTGGAGGGACAAATACACAAAAAGAAAGGAAGCTTACGGCATCTTAACAATAAAAAGCAAACAAATGAGAGTGACAATGAAGCCAACAAATGGTAAGCAATGAGCGGGCTCTAAGTCCACTTTTAGAAAATAAAAGATCTCAAATTTGCATCGCATACGCTGCCTAGGCGAGACCTACAAAGTAAATGCATACAATTCTGTATGTTTTCTTTTGACATAAATCTAAAACAGAAAGTTTGTGAATAAATCATTTAAAAGTGTCTAATTTTTCAATATGTATTTAAGGAAATGGAGGCATGATTGTTATTAATGTGGACTGAGCATTTTACACAAACTTGTTTTCACCTACCAGCTCTTGGCTGTTCCAAAATAGCAAACGTAAGCAAATGATATTTGTTTCTAGTGTAACCCGATTATCAAGTAGCTGTATGTCATGTGAGATGGCAGTCTACACTTTTTAATTTACACCATGTTGCATTATGGGACTGGAAATGTTTCTCTTTTAAGACTGACAGTACAGCTGATAATAATAGCAAGCAAATTGCTAATGTGGCTAAATGAGAAGGACACTTAGGGGCCGATTCTGATGCGGGTTGGAAAAGCTTCCCGACCGAATCGGTTGGGAAATGGTGTCCGACCCACTCGGATCGGGAAAGTCCGACCGGCGGAGTAGGATGCATCCGGATGCTTCCAGATACGATTTGGTTGAACTCCCATTGACTTCAATGGGAACATTTGTTCCTAACCGCATCAGAATTGGGCCCTCGGTCGGGAAGACACGTTCCCGATCCGATTTGGAAGGAGCAAATGCCGTTAGGAGGCCTTCCTAACCGCATCAGAATCAGGCCCTCGGTCGGGAAGCTTTTCCAACCCGCATCAGAATCGGCCCCTAAATATTCTGTGTGGGCATCAACAGTGCAATGGTCAATAGCTTGAAGAGAATCAGTACTTCCCAGGCACCTGCAGCACAAGCCCCAGTCAAACACAGAATAGCTACAGTAAGTACACTAGTACACCTGTGCATCTTTACTTCTGAAGGAGCCAAGAGAAGTGCATACAAATTTGAGGGAAACGATTTCAAATTTTAAAAAAACATGAAATTAGAAAAAATCCCAAGTCTAGATCTCTTTTTGGATTCTGGTGTTGGATGCATCGTCTATTTGGTTTGCTTATGGTGCCGAGTTAGTTAATGGCAGCAAGTCTGGTTTGCTACTGGTTAGAGCACATAGGGCCAGATGTAGGTAGACAAATTGCGATCGCAAACGCAGAAATTCGCAGTATTTCCACGTTTGCGATCGCAAATGACCCATGTGAAATGTAGAGACAGAAAAACCTAATTGCAAAATAAAGAATCGCTAAAAATAAAGGAAAACAGTTAGCGATTCTTTATTTAGCGAATATGCCACACCGACTCCCTATTTTGCGAATCGCTAAATAAGAAATCGCAATACAAATTCGCAAACCAATATACAAAGAATCCCAAATTGCGATTATTTGAAAAATCGCTATTTTGGAGTCGCAAATTAACACTGACTCAATGCAGGTGGTAACCAGGTGCACTGCATATAAACAGCCCCAGAATGCATCTGCGTGAACACAATGGCGGCCCTCTATGTCGATGCAAGCAGCAGCACTGAGGATCTGGATACGACAGGATCGCGTATACAGAGTGCGCATTACACTATTCCAACTCACAGAGGCAGAAATCCATGAGAGGTATAGGCTTCACCCCACCACCATCCTAGACCTGATACGTGACCTGCAACCAATCCTGGAGCACCAGACACCAAGGGCGCACGCAATACCACCACATGTACAGGTCCTTTCTTGCCTGCACCTACTTGCATCAGGTAGTTACCAGGGGGTTATAGCTGTGGCTGGTGGTGTCTCACAAAGTTGCCTGTCACGCTTTTTCAACACATTCCTGGATGCCATGATGCAAAGAATGCACCACTATATCCGGTTCCCCAGCACACAGACGGAACTGCATAAGACAAAGATGGATTTTTATCAGAAGGCCCAGTTCCCACATGTTATAGGGTGCATCGATGGGACACATATTCCAATCTGCCCCCCCTCTGCTACTGAGTACATATATCGGAACCGTAAATCAACACATTCAATCAACGTACAGGTCATTTGTGATGCGTCTCACATCATCACCGATATTGTAGCAAAATTTCCAGGGAGCACGCATGACTCCTACATTTTCAGGAACAGTGGGATCCATACACGTCTGGCTGGGGGTGAATTTGGAGAAGGATACCTGCTAGGTAAATCAATGTGACACACCCTGATGTATACCTTGGATGTATCTGTTGCTGACTGTGAATAATGTTTCTTCCTTTACCACTTAGTTGATAGCGCATATGCGGTGCAGGCATTTATCCTGACTCCATACCTCAACCCATCTACCCCAAGTGAGAGGAGATTTAATGTGGCCCATAAATCAACGCGGAATGTGGTGGAGCGTACATTTGGACTCCTGAAAAGCAGGTTCCGCTGCCTCCACAAAAGTGGAGGTGCACGGCAGTACCGCCCTCTGATCTGCTGCAAAATAATAGCAACATGTGCCATGCTTCATAACCAGGCCATAAAGAAGGGAACACCCATGGAACTCACTGAATCAGAGGATGAGAATGAGGAATGTCCACAGCCACTGCACCGCGCAGCAGGTGTCGTAGCCGCGCCAGATGGGAGACACAAACGTACTGAGATCACACGCAACTATTTGTGAGTAAGTAATGAGACAAAGCGAGTAATTGCAATTGTGTAACGGTGTTTTATTGACCTTACATCAGGCAATAGGAATGCACACCGCCGCACCATATTGGCCTCTCAGTGCCTCAACAATCCCAGCATGGCATTGATACACTGCATGCTCATTGTCATCCCTTATCATTTGGTTACATGGGTTACTTCACCCATCTCCCAATGTCAGCTGAAGCATGGTTTCATTTTGTGCGGCCACGCACAGCACTGCTCCGCTCACTTTGCACACTGCCCTCCCTAGAGGACTGTCCTGCGGCTGGACCTTGCCTTGCACTGCGCCTCCTGGACTCTGCAATTGGTGGAGTGATGCTGCTGCGGCTTGTTACCTCCTCACTTTCACCACCATCCCTAGACCCTGTGGCAGCAATGTGTGTTGTCTGGAGCACTTCTAACGCAGTGGTGACAGTAACCAACCCCCTAGCGACATCCTGGCTGCAGTGGGCCATTTCCAACTGCATGGCCACTGAGCGTCTGCTAAGGACGGAGGTGGCATTGCATAGGCGGTTCACCGCCTTTGTGTACCTTTCCATGCGCTGTGTGTCCCTGCGCCTTGCCCCACGTTCAATGTTCATTTTGCTGCACAACAGCCTTACAGCCTCAGCCATGTCCTGCATGCCCTCTGCAACGGTGTTGTTCAGACCATTTATGCCCTCCTTCATGTCCCTCATGTGTTTGTTCATGGCCACCATCTGACGTTGCATTGACCGCATTGTCTTCCCTTGCAGCCGCTGCACCTTCAAAATGTTTCCCTCCAGACCTGCAAATACACTGAAATCTTCACCCTGTGCATCTGGACTGTGTGCCCTTGGTCTGCGTCATCGAGCACTTGTGTGGCAATGCTCCATGGGTGACTGTGTCTCTGGAGTCTGTTCTGCCTCTTCCTGCATGGTCTGTGGGGCTCCCGTGCTCTCCTCCTCTGACCCCTCCATCTCCTGAAGGCTACCCACTGTGTACCTCCTGGGTCTCGGTGTTGGTGGTGGTGGGACATCTGCGGGTGACAGGGTCTCTTCCTCCTGATTGTCGTGTCCCCTAGGGGCCTCTTCTGACTCCCTCGCAGCAGTCTGGGGTGTATGTTCACCTGTGGGTACAGAATGTCAGTTTACTGACTTGCCTTGCAGCATTTGTGTTTCATTAAATTACATGAATGCCATTCAAACTAACAGTCCCCAGCTTGCTTATTTACTGATGTGGGTCACAAGCACTTGGGTTCAGTGGACTCACGGGTATGCTATGTGTTAATTAGGACTACATCTCCCAAGATGCATTGCTGGTTGTTAGCAAATCATGGACTGGAGTGGGATTCATACTTGCTCATTGGGGATTGGGGAGGGGGGGCACACCATGCTGTGCATGCATCTTACCTTGTCTGTTGTTTCCTCTGGCTGAGCTGTCTGCGTCTCCAATGCCAATGATGCTCTCAGGCTGGAGGGTGGACTCCACCAATTCTTCCAGGGGTGTTGTTTCTGGCGCAGTGGATGTTCCGCCACCTGTCTGATTAGCTTGTTTGAGCCTGTCAGCCACCCTCTCCTTGGCACGTTTGCGGAGGTCATACCAGCGCTTCTTCAGATCGTCAATGGAGCGCTGGGTGACACCAATGGCATTAATATTTCCTTGTATTTCTAGCCATATCTTACATTTCTGCGATTCAGATACATGCAGAGATTTCTTCCCAAACAACTGGTCGTGAGTCTTTACCACCTCCTCAATTAAAACCTCCAACTCCTTCTCGCTGAATTTGTGTTTCCTCTTCCTCTCTGCGGGCTCCTTTCCCTTATCCTGTGTGTCCATACTTGTATTTGGTGTCTGCTTGGTGATTACTGTGCAGCTCCTGGGTGTGTGGTCCTACTCCCTGCCTCTCCCACAGCTTCAGGCTCAGTGAAACAGCATGTGTCAGGCCACTTCCTGGTTGTGATGTAATCAGGGTGCACTGGAATGGCAAATTCGCTAATTTGCGATTTTTAAAAATTGCGATTTCGCAAATACCGATTCGGTAATGCAGATTCGGTATTGATTTAGAGATTATTACCGACTCGCTAACTTTTAGAGATTTTTTTATCTACATCGGAGTTTGCGAGTTCTTAATAGCGATTCGGTAAAAATCGCTATTAAGAACTCTCAATTTGGTTTTTACCTACATCTGGCCCATACTTGCCTTGCACTAGAGCATTGTGTATTTGATATTTTGCAAAAATTCTAAATTAGTAGATAACACAACGAGGCCATATAAGCTAAGTGAACAGTGTACCAAAAATAATGGCCGATACAGGCTATATTTGGTAGCCCCTACATACCAAGGGCCCGATTCTGATGCGGTTTGGATAGCTTCCCGGCAAGTGGGTTTGGGAATGGTTTCCACCTGAATCGGATAGGGAGAGTCCAACCGACCGAGTACGATGCATCCGTATCCTTCCAGATACGATTTGGTTGTACTCCCATTGACTTAAATAGGAGCTTATGTTCCTAACCGCATTGTAATCGGGCCCTAGGTGGGATTGCTTTCCTAACCGCATCATAATCGGGCCCTCAGTTGGAATGACACGTTCCCGATCCGATTTGGACGGAGCAAATGCTGTTAGGAGGCCTTCCTAACTGCATCATTATCAGGCCCCAAGTGTTAACACTTACCAGCATAGAATTTTACATGCTCTTCACCTGTTGGCTAATTGAGCACAGTATTTCCTTGTCACATCACACCCTTCCTAGTAATTTCCACTCAAGGGTTACCTTTTAGCCATTGTCCATTTGAAATTTCATTTTATTTGGCAGGGGATCACAGTAGGTCTATCTATATTTGACATTTTTAGCGCACCCTCACATTCAGTTCTTGTGAAGGATACCATGTACCTGTACGTTGCTATAATATTTTGTATCACCTACGTTTACAGAGTTAACTCTTACCTTGATAAGATTTGAAACAGTTTTATGTTGGCCTGGAGACTTCAGTATTTTCCCGCAAATTCACATCCTTCTTTATGTTTTCCAACATCTTCATCTACTGGGACACCAAATATCATGGCCCATTTATTACTATATCTTGTATCCCCTACATTTCAAGGGTTATCTTTAAGCTATTTACTAGCTGAAATGGCTTTTTATTTAATAGGAGATGAGAATATCTTTTAGTACTTTTAATACCATTCCACAAGCTTTCACTTCTGAGTCCATCAGGCGAAACCTAATATAATGGCCCATATGGGCTATATTATATTGTAAAAGACACACAATTGATGGACGGAATGCAGAACAAATCAAAACATTCACCCCCAGTCAAGAGATCTGGGTTAAATCCATCATTCTTTTGCTCACCATGCCACCCCAGTTTAGACCTGGCCATATGCAAATCAGTTTTGACCCTGTGCCTCATGGGAACAGTCCAGCCCGAACTGCCAAGCCAGGTCCTTCCTGGACCGGAAACAAGCATCCTAGGACCGGTTTCGGGGTTTCACCCCTCTTCAGCCAGGATAGCTTGATTCCAGTGGCACAGTGAGCCCAGGACCCACGTCTGGGCATACCTGGCGCACTTAGGGCGAGAAAGCAAAAGACACACAATTGATGGACGGAATGCAGAACAAATCAAAACATTCACCCCCAGTCAAGAGATCTGGGTTAAATCCATCATTCTTTTGCTCACCATGCCACCCCAGTTTAGACCTGGCCATATGCAAATCAGTCTTGACCCTGTGCCTCATGGGAACAGTCCAGCCCGAACTGCCAAGCCAGGTCCTCCCTGGACCGGAAACAAGCATCCTAGGACCGGTTTCGGGTATCACCCCTCTTCAGCCAGGATAGCTTGATTCCAGTGGCACAGTGAGACCAGGACCCATGTCTGGGCATACCTGGCGCACTTAGGGCGAGAAAGCAAAAGACACACAATTGATGGACGGAATGCAGAACAAATTAAAACATTCACCCCCAGTCAAGAGATCTGGGTTAAATCCATCATTCTTTTGCTCACCATGCCACCCCAGTTTAGACCTGGCCATATGCAAATCAGTCTTGACCCTGTGCCTCATGGGAACAGTCCAGCCCGAACTGCCAAGCCAGGTCCTCCCTGGACCGGAAACAAGCATCCTAGGACCGGTTTAGGGGTTTCACCCCTCTTCAGCCAGGATAGCTTGATTCCAGTGGCACAGTGAGCCCAGGACCCACGTCTGGGCATACCTGGGGCACTAAGGGCGAGAAAGCAAAAGACACACAATTGATGGACGGAATGCAGAACAAATCAAAACATTCACCCCCAGTCAAGAGATCTGGGTTAAATCCATCATTCTTTTGCTCACCATGCCACCCCAGTTTAGACCTGGCCATATGCAAATCAGTCTTGACCCTGTGCCTCATGGGAACAGTCCAGCCCGAACTGCCAAGCCAGGTCCTCCCTGGACCGGAAACAAGCATCCTAGGACCGGTTTCAGGGTTTCACCCCTCTTCAGCCAGGATAGCTTGATTCCAGTGGCACAGTAAGGCCAGGACCCACGTCTGGGCATACCTGGCGCACTTAGGGCGAGAAAGCAAAAGACACACAATTGATGGACGGAATGCAGAACAAATCAAAACATTCACCCCCAATCAAGAGATCTGGGTTAAATCCATAATTCTTTTGATCACCATGCCACCCCAGTTTAGACCTGGCCATATGCAAATCAGTCTTGACCCTGTGCCTCATGGGAACAGTCCAGCCCGAACTGCCAAGCCAGGTCCTCCCTGGACAGGAAACAAGCATCCTAGGACCGGTTTCGGGGTTTCACCCCTCTTCAGCCAGGATAGCTTGATTCCAGTGGCACAGTGAGCCCTGGACCCACGTCTGGGCATACGTGGCGCACTTAGGGCGAGAAAGCAAAAGACACACAATTGATGGACGGAATGCAGAACAAATCAAAACATTCACCCCCAGTGAAGAGATCTGGGTTAAATCCATAATTCTTTGCTCACCATGCCACCCCAGTTTAGAGCTGGCCATATGCAAATCAGTTTTGACCCTGTGCCTCATGGGAACAGTCCAGCCCGAACTGCCAATCCAGGTCCTCCCTGGACCGGAAACAAGCATCCTAGGACCGGTTTCGGGGTTTCACCCTCTTCAGCCAGGATAGCTTGATTCCAGTGGCACAGTGAGCCCAGGACCCACGTCTGGGCATACCTGGCGCACTTAGGGCGAGAAAGCAAAAGACACACAATTGATGGACGGAATGCAGAACAAATCAAAACATTCACCCCCAGTCAAGAGATCTGGGTTAAATCCATCATTCTTTTGCTCACCATGCCACCCCAGTTTAGACCTGGCCATATGCAAATCAGTCTTGACCCTGTGCCTCATGGGAACAGTCCAGCCCGAACTGCCAAGCCAGGTCCTCCCTGGACCGGAAACAAGCATCCTAGGACCGGTTTGGGGGTTTCACCCCTCTTCAGCCAGGATAGCTTGATTCCAGTGGCACAGTGATGCCAGGACCCACGTCTGGGCATACCTGGCGCACTTAGGGCGAGAAAGCAAAAGACACACAATTGATGGACGGAATGCAGAACAAATCAAAACATTCACCCCCAGTCAAGAGATCTGGGTTAAATCCATCATTCTTTTGCTCCCCATGCCACCCCAGTTTAGACCTGGCCATATGCAAATCAGTCTTGACCCTGTGCCTCATGGGAACAGTCCAGCCCGAACTGCCAAGCCAGGTCCTCCCTGGACCGGAAACAAGCATCTTAGGACCAGTTTCGGGGTTTCACCCCTCTTCAGCCAGGATAGCTTGATTCCAGTGGCACAGTGAGCCCAGGACCCACGTCTGGGCATACCTGGCGCACTTAGGGCGAGAAAGCAAAAGACACACAATTGATGGACGGAATGCAGAACAAATCAAAACATTCACCCCCAGTCAAGAGATCTGGGTTAAATGCATCATTCTTTTGCTCACCATGCCACCCCAGTTTAGACCTCGCCATATGCAAATCAGTCTTGACCCTGTGCCTCATGGGAACAGTCCAGCCCGAACTGCCAAGCCAGGTCCTCCCTGGACCGGAAACAAGCATCCTAGGACCGGTTTCGGGTTTCACCCCTCTTCAGCCAGGATAGCTTGATTCCAGTGGCACAGTGAGCCCAGGACCCAAGTCTGGGCATACCTGGCACACTTAGGGCAAGAAAGCAAAAGACACACAATTGATGGACGGAATGCAGAACAAATCAAAACATTCACCCCCAGTCAAGAGATATAGGTTAAATCCATCATTCTTTTACTCACCATGCCACCCCAGTTTAGACCTAGCCATATGCAAATCAGTCTTGACCCTGTGCCTCATGGGAACAATCCAGCCCGAACTGCCAAGCCAGGTCTTCCCTGGACCTGAAACAAGCATCCTAGGACCGGTTTCGGGGTTTCACCCCTCTTCAGCCAAGATAGCTTGATTCAAGTGGCACAGTGAGCCCAGGACCCACGTCTGGGCATACCTAGCGCACTTAGGGCGAGAAAGCAAAAGACACACAATTGATGGACGGAATGCAGAACAAATCAAAACATTCACCCCCAGTCAAGAGATCTGATTTAAATGCATCATTCTTTTGCTCATCATGCCACCCCAGTTTAGACCTGGCCATATGCAAATCAGTCTTGACCCTGTGCCTCATGGGAACAGTCCAGCCTGAACTGCCAAGCCAGGTCCTCCCTTGACCGGAAACAAGCATCCTAGGACCGGTTTCGGGGTTTCACCCCTCTTCAGCCAGGATAGCTTGATTCCAGTGGCACAGTGAGCCCAGGACCCAAGTCTGGGCATACCTGGCACACTTAGTGCGAGAAAGCAAAAGACACACAATTGATGGACGGAATGCAGAACAAATCAAAACATTCACCCCCAGTCAAGAGATCTAGGTTAAATCCATCATTCTTTTGCTCACCATGCCACCCCAGTTCAGACCTGGCCATATGCAAATCAGTCTTGACCCTGTGCCTCATGGGAACAATCCAGCCCGAACTGCCAAGCCAGGTCCTCCCTGGACCTGAAACAAGCATCCTAGGACCGGTTTCGGGGTTTCACCCCTCTTCAGCCAAGATAGCTTGATTCAAGTGGCACAGTGAGCCCAGGACCCACGTCTGGGCATACCTAGCGCACGTAGGGCGAGAAAGCAAAAGACACACAATTGATGGACGGAATGCAGAACAAATCAAAACATTCACCCCCAGTGAAGAGATCTGGGTTAAATCCATAATTCTTTGCTCACCATGCCACCCCAGTTTAGAGCTGGCCACATGCAAATCAGTTTTGACCCTGTGCCTCATGGGAACAGTCCAGCCCGAACTGCCAATCCAGGTCCTCCCTGGACCGGAAACAAGCATCCTAGGACCGGTTTAGGGATTTCACCCCTCTTCAGCCAGGATAGCTTGATTCCAGTGGCACAGTGAGCCCAGGACCCACGTCTGGGCATACCTGACGCACTTAGTGCGAGAAAGCAAAAGACACACAATTGATGGACGGAATGCAGAACAAATCAAAACATTCACCCCCAGTCAAGAGATCTGGTTTAAATCCATCATTCTTTTGCTCACCATGCCACCCCAGTTTAGACCTGGCCATATGCAAATCAGTCTTGACCCTGTGCCTCATGGGAACAGTCCAGCCCGAACTGCCAAGCCAGGTCCTCCCTGGACCGGAAATAAGCATCCTAGGACCGGTTTCAGGGTTTCACCCCTCTTCAGCCAGGATAGCTTGATTCCAGTGGCACAGTGAGGCCAGGACCCACGTATGGGCATACCTGGCGCACTTAGGGCGAGAAAGCAAAAGACACACAATTGATGGACGGAATGCAGAACAAATCAAAACATTCACCCCCAATCAAGAGATCTGGGTTAAATCCATAATTCTTTTGATCACCATGCCACCCCAGTTTAGACCTGGCCATATGCAAATCAGTCTTGACCCTGTGCCTCATGGGAACAGTCCAGCCCGAACTGCCAAGCCAGGTCCTCCCTGGACAGGAAACAAGCATCCTAGGACCGGTTTCGGGGTTTCACCCCTCTTCAGCCAGGATAGCTTGATTCCAGTGGCACAGTGAGCCCTGGACCCACGTCTGGGCATACGTGGCGCACTTAGGGCGAGAAAGCAAAAGACACACAATTGATGGACGGAATGCAGAACAAATCAAAACATTCACCCCCAGTCAAGAGATCTGGGTTAAATCCATCATTGTTTTGCTCACCATGCCACCCCAGTTTAGACCTGGCCATATGCAAATCAGTCTTGACCCTGTGCCTCATGGGAACAGTCCAGCCCGAACTGCCAAGCCAGGTCCTCCCTGGACCAGAAACAAGCATCTTAGGACCGGTTTCGGGGTTTCACCCCTCTTCAGCCAGGATAGCTTGATTCCAGTGGCACAGTGAGCCCAGGACCCACGTCTCGGCATACCTGGCGCACTTAGGGCGAGAAAGCAAAAGACACACAATTGATGAACGGAATGCAGAACAAATCAAAACATTCACCCCCAGTCAAGAGATCTGGGTTAAATGCATCATTCTTTTGCTCACCATGCCACCCCAGTTTAGACCTCGCCATATGCAAATCAGTCTTGACCCTGTGCCTCATGGGAACAGTCCAGCCCGAACTGCCAAGCCAGGTCCTCCCTGGACCGGAAACAAGCATCCTAGGACCGGTTTCGGGGTTTCACCCCTCTTCAGACAGGATAGCTTGATTCCAGTGGCACAGTGAGCCCAGGACCCAAGTCTGGGCATACCTGGCACACTTAGGGCGAGAAAGCAAAAGACACACAATTGATGGACGGAATGCAGAACAAATCAAAACATTCACCCCCAGTCAAGAGATCTAGGTTAAATCCATCATTCTTTTGCTCACCATGCCACCACAGTTTAGACCTGGCCATATGCAAATCAGTCTTGACCCTGTGCCTCATGGGAACAATCCAGCCCGAACTGCCAAGCCAGGTCCCCCCTGGACCTGAAACAAGCATCCTAGGACCGGTTTCGGGGTTTCACCACTCTTCAGCCAAGATAGCTTGATTCAAGTGGCACAGTGAGCCCAGGACCCACGTCTGGGCATACCTAGCGCACTTAGGGCGAGAAAGCAAAAGACACACAATTGATGGATGGAATGCAGAAAAAATCAAAACATTCACCCCCAGTCAAGAGATCTGGGTTAAATCCATCATTCTTTTGCTCACCATGCCACCCCAGTTTAGACCTGGCCATATGCAAATCAGTCTTGACCCTGTGCCTCATGGGAACAGTCCAGCCCGAACTGCCAAGCCAGGTCCTCCCTGGACCCGAAACAAGCATCTTAGGACCGGTTTCGGGGTTTCACCCCTCTTCAGCCAGGATAGCTTGATTCCAGTGGCACAGTGAGCCCAGGACCCACGTCTCGGCATACCTGGCGCACTTAGGGCGAGAAAGCAAAAGACACACAATTGATGGACGGAATGCAGAACAAATCAAAACATTCACCCCCAGTCAAGAGATCTGGGTTAAATGCATCATTCTTTTGCTCACCATGCCACCCCAGTTTAGACCTCGCCATATGCAAATCAGTCTTGACCCTGTGCCTCATGGGAACAGTCCAGCCCGAACTGCCAAGCCAGGTTCTCCCTGGACCGGAAACAAGCATCCTAGCACCGGTTTCGGGGTTTCACCCCTCTTCAGCCAGGATAGCTTGATTCCAGTGGCACAGTGAGCCCAGGACCCACGTCTGGGCATACCTAGCGCACTTAGGGCGAGAAAGCAAAAGACACACAATTGATGGACGGAATGCAGAACAAATCAAAACATTCACCCCCAGTCAAGAGATCTGGGTTAAATCCATCATTCTTTTGCTCACCATGCCACCCCAGTTTAGACCTGGCCATATGCAAATCAGTCTTTACCCTGTGCCTCATGGGAACAGTCCAGCCTGAACTGCCAAGCCAGGTCCTCACTTGACCGGAAACAAGCATCCTAGGACCGGTTTCGGTGTTTCACCCCTTTTCAGCCAGGACAGCTTGATTCCAGTGGCACAGTGAGCCCAGGACCCACGTCTGGGCATACCTGGCACACTTAGGGCGAGAAAGCAGAAGACACACAATTGATGGACGGAAAGCAGAACAAATCAAAACATTCACCCCCAGTCAAGAGATCTGGGTTAAATCCATCATTCTCTTGCTCACCATGCCACCCCAGTTTAGACCTGGCCATATGCAAATCAGTCTTGACCCTGTGCCTCATGGGAACAATCCAGCCCGAACTGCCAAGCCAGGTCCTCCCTGGACCTGAAACAAGCATCCTAGGACCGGTTTCGGGGTTTCACCCCTCTTCAGCCAAGATAGCTTGATTCAAGTGGCACAGTGAGCCCAGGACCCACGTCTGGGCATACCTAGCGCACTTAGGGCGAGAAAGCAAAAGACACACAATTGATGGACGGAATGCAGAACAAATCAAAACATTCACCCCCAGTGAAGAGATCTGGGTTAAATCCATAATTCTTTGCTCACCATGCCACCCCAGTTTAGAGCTGGCCATATGCAAATCAGTCTTGACCCTGTGCCTCATGGGAACAGTCCAGCCCGAACTGCCAAGCCAGGTCCTCCCTGGACCGGAAACAAGCATCCTAGGACCGGTTTCGAGGTTTCACCCCTCTTCAGCCAGGATAGCTTGATTCCAGTGGCACAGTGAGCCCAGGACCCACGTCTGGGCATACCTGGCGCACTAAGGGCGAGAAAGCAAAAGACACACAATTGATGGACGGAATGCAGAACAAATCAAAACATTCACCCCAGTCAAGAGATCTGGGTTAAATCCATCATTCTTTTGCTCACCATGCCACCCCAGTTTAGACCTGGCCATATGCAAATCAGTCTTGACCCTGTGCCTCATGGGAACAGTCCAGCCCGAACTGCCAAGCCAGGTCCTCCCTGGACCGGAAACAAGCATCCTAGGACCGGTTTCGGGGTTTCACCCCTCTTCAGCCAGGATAGCTTGATTCCAGTGGCACAGTGAGGCCAGGACCCACGTCTGGGCATACCTGGCGCACTTAGGGCAAGAAAGCAAAAGACACACAATTAATGGACGGAATGCAGAACAAATCAAAACATTCACCCCTAATCAAGAGATCTGGGTTAAATCCATCATTCTTTTGCTCACCATGCCACCCCAGTTTAGACCTGGCCATATGCAAATCAGTCTTGACCCTGTGCCTCATGGAAACAGTCCAGCCCGAACTGCCAAGCCAGGTCCTCCCTGGACAGCAAACAAGCATCCTAGGACCGGTTTCGGGGTTTCACCCCTCTTCAGCCAGGATAGCTTGATTCCAGTGGCACAGTGAGCCCTGGACCCACGTCTGGGCATACGTGGCGCACTTAGGGCGAGAAAGCAAAAGATACACAATTGATGGACGGAATGCAGAACAAATCAAAACATTCACCCCCAGTCAAGAGATCTGGGTTAAATCCATCATTCTTTTGCTCACCATGCCACCCCAGTTTAGACCTGGCCATATGCAAATCAGTCTTGACCCTGTGACTCATGGGAACAGTCCAGCCTGAACTGCCAAGCCAGGTCCTCCCTTGACCGGAAACAAGCATCCTAGGACCGGTTTCGGGGTTTCACCCCTCTTCAGCCAGGATAGCTTGATTCCAGTGGCACAGTGAGCCCAGGACCCACGTCTGGGCATACCTGGCACACTTAGGGCGAGAAAGCAAAAGACACACAATTGATGGACGGAAAGCAGAACAAATCAAAACATTCACCCCCAGTCAAGAGATCTGGGTTAAATCCATCATTCTTTTGCTCACCATGCCACCCCAGTTTAGACCTGGCCAAATGCAAATCAGTCTTGACCCTGTGCCTCATGGGAACAGTCCAGCCCGAACTGCCAAGCCAGGTCCTCCCTGGACCGGAAACAAGCATCTTAGGACCGGTTTCGGGGTTTCACCCCTCTTCAGCCAGGAGAGCTTGATTCCAGTGGCACAGTGAGCCCAGGACCCACGTCTGGGCATACCTGGCGCACTTAGGGCGAGAAAGCAAAAGACACACAATTGATGGACGGAATGCAGAACAAATCAAAACATTCACCCCCAGCCAAGAGATCTGGGTTAAATGCATCATTCTTTTGCTCACCATGCCACCCCAGTTTAGACCTCGCCATATACAAATCAGTCTTGACCCTGTGCCTCATGGGAACAGTCCAGCCCGAACTGCCAAGCCAGGTCCTCCCTGGACCGGAAACAAGCATCCTAGGACAGGTTTCGGGGTTTCACCCCTCTTCAGCCAGGATAGCTTGATTCCAGTGGCACAGTGAGCCCAGGACCCACGTCTGGGCATACCTGGAGCACTTAGGGCGAGAAAGCAAAAGACGCACAATTGATGGACGGAATGCAGAACAAATCAAAACATTCACCCCCAGTCAAGAGATCTGGGTTAAATCCATCATTCATTTGCTTACCATGCCACCACAGTTTAGACCTGGCCATATGCAAATCAGTCTTGACCCTGTGCCTCATGGGAACAGTCCAGCCCGAACTGCCAAGCCAGGTCCTCCCTGGACCGGAAACAAGCATCCTAGGACCGGTTTCGGGGTTTCACCCCTCTTCAGCCAGGATAGCTTGATTCCAGTGGCACAGTGAGCCCAGGACCCACGTCTGGGCGTACCTGGCACACTTAGGGCGAGAAAGCAAAAGACACACAATTGATGGACGGAATGCAGAACAAATCAAAACATTCACCCCCAGTCAAGAGATCTGGGTTAAATCCATCATTCTTTTGCTCACTATGCCACCCCAGTTTAGACCTGGCGATATGCAAATCAGTCTTGACCCTGTGCCTCATGGGAACAGTTCAGCCGGAACTGCCAAGCCAGGTCCTCCCTGGACCGGAAACAAGCATCTTAGGACCGGTTTCGGGGTTTCACCCCTCTTCAGCCAGGATAGCTTGATTCCAGTGGCACAGTGAGCCCAGGACCCACGTCTGGGCATACCTGGCGCACTTAGGGCGAGAAAGCAAAAGACACACAATTGATGGGCGGAATGCAGAACAAATCAAAACATTCACCCCAGTCAAGAGATCTGGGTTAAATGCATCATTCTTTTGCTCACCATGCCACCCCAGTTTAGACCTGGCCATATGCAAATCAGTCTTGACCCTGTGCCTCATGGGAACAGTCCAGCCCGAACTGCCAAGCCAGGTCCTCCCTGGACCGGAAACAAGCATCCTAGGACCGGTTTCGGGGTTTCACCCTCTTCAGCCAGGATAGCTTGATTCCAGTGGCACAGTGAGCCCAGGACCCATGTCTGGGCATACCTGGCACACTTAGGGCGAGAAAGCAAAAGACACACAATTGATGGACGGAAAGCAGAACAAATCAAAACATTCACCCCCAGTCAAGAGATCTGGGTTAAATCCATCATTCTTTTGCTCACCATGCCACCCCAGTTTAGACCTGGCCATATGCAAATCAGTCTTGACCCTGTGCCTCATGGGAACAGTCCAGCCCGAACTGCCAAGCAAGGTCCTCCCTGGACCGGAAACAAGCATCTTAGGTCCGGTTTTGGGGTTTCACCCCTCTTCAGCCAGGATAGCTTGATTCCAGTGGCACAGTGAGCCCAGGACCCACGTCTGTGCATACCTGGCGCACTTAGGGCGAGAAAGCAAAAAACACACAATTGATGGACGGAATGCAGAACAAATCAAAACATTCACCCCCAGTCAAGAGATCTGGGTTAAATCCATCATTGTTTTGCTCACCATGCCACCCCAGTTTAGACCTGGCCATATGCAAATCAGTCTTGACCCTGTGCCTCAGGGGACCAATCCAGCCCGAACTGCCAAGCCAGGTCCTCCCTGGACCGGAAACAAGCATCCTAGGACCGGTTTCGGGGTTTCACCCCTCTTCAGCCAGGATAGCTTGATTCCAGTGGCACAGTGAGCCCAGGACCCACGTCTGGGCATACCTGGAGCACTTAGGGCGAGAAAGCAAAAGACGCACAATTGATGGACGGAATGCAGAACAAATCAAAACATTCACCCCCAGTCAAGAGATCTGGGTTAAATCCATCATTCATTTGCTTACCATGCCACCCCAGTTTAGACCTGGCCATATGCAAATCAGTCTTGACCCTGTGCCTCATGGGAACAGTCCAGCCCGAACTGCCAAGCCAGGTCCTCCCTGGACCGGAAACAAGCATCCTAGGACCAGTTTCGGGGTTTCACCCTCTTCAGCCAGGATAGCTTGATTCCAGTGGCACAGTGAGCCCAGGACCCACGTCTGGGCATACCTGGCGCACTTAGGGCGAGAAAGCAAAAGACACACAATTGATGGACGGAATGCAGAACAAATCAAAGCATTCACCCCCAGTCAAGAGATCTGGGTTAAATCCATCATTCTTTTGCTCACCATGCCACCCCCAGTTTAGACCTGGCCATATGCAAATCAGTCTTGACCCTGTGCCTCATGGGAACAGTCCAGCCCGAACTGCCAAGCCAGGTTCTCCCTGGACCGGAAACAAGCATCTTAGGACCGGTTTCGGGGTTTCACCCCTCTTCAGCCAGGATAGCCTGATTCCAGTGGCACAGTGAGCCCAGGACCCACGTCTGGGCATACCTGGCGCACTTAGGGCGAGAAAGCAAAAGACACACAATTGATGGACGGAATGCAGAACAAATCAAAACATTCACCCCCAGTCAAGAGATCTGGGTTAAATGCATCATTCTTTTGCTCACCATGCAACCCCAGTTTAGACCTGGCCATATGCAAATCAGTCTTGACCCTGTGCCTCATGGGAACAGTCCAGCCCGAACTGCCAAGCCAGGTCCTCCCTGGACCGGAAACAAGCATCCTAGGACCGGTTTCGGGGTTTCACCCCTCTTCAGCCAGGATCGCTTGATTCCCGTGGCACAGTGAGCCCAGGACCCACGTCTGGGCATACCTGGCGCACTAAGGGCGAGAAAGCAAAAGACACACAATTGATGGATGGAATGCAGAACAAATCAAAACATTCACCCCCAGTCAAGAGATCTGGGTTAAATGCATCATTCTTTTGCTCACCATGCCACCCCAGTTTAGACGTGGCCATATGCAAATCAGTCTTGACCCTGTGCCTCATGGGAACAGTCCAGCCCGAACTGCCAAGCCTGGTCCTCCCTGGACAGGAAACAAGCATCCTAGGACCGGTTTCGGGGTTTCACCCCTCTTCAGCCAGGATAGCTTGATTCCAGTGGCACAGTGAGCCCAGGACCCACGTCTGGGCATACCTGGCGCACTTAGGGCGAGAAAGCAAAAGACGCACAATTGATGGACGGAATGCAGAACAAATCAAAACATTCACCCCCAGTCAAGAGATCTGGGTTAAATCCATCATTCATTTGCTCACCATGCCACCCCAGTTTAGACCTGGCCATATGCAAATCAGTCTTGACCCTGTGCCTCATGGGAACAGTCCAGCCCGAACTGCCAAGCCAGGTCCTTCCTGGACCGGAAACAAGCATCCTAGGACCAGTTTCGGGGTTTCACCCCTCTTCAGCCAGGATAGCTTGATTCCAGTGGCACAGTGAGCCCAGGACCCACGTCTGGGCATACCTGGCGCACTTAGGGCGAGAAAGCAAAAGACACACAATTGATGGACGGAATGCAGAACAAATCAAAACATTCACCCCCAGTCAAGAGATCTGGGTTAAATCCATCATTCTTTTGCTCACCATGCCACCCCAGTTTAGACCTGGCCATATGCAAATCAGTCATGACCCTGTGCCTCATGGGAACAGTCCAGCCCGAACTGCCAAGGCAGGTCCTCCCTGGACCGGAAACAAGCATCCTAGGACCGGTTTCAGGGTTTCACCCCTCTTCAGCCAGGATAGCTTGATTCAAGTGGCACAGTGAGCCCAGGACCCACGTCTGGGCATACCTGGCGCACTTAGGGCGAGAAAGCAAAAGACACACAATTGATGGACGGAATGCAGATCAAATCAAAACATTCACCCCCAGTCAAGAGATCTGGGTTAAATCCATCATTCTTTTGCTCACCATGCCACCCCAGTTTAGACCTGGCCATATGCAAATCAGTCTTGACCCTGTTCCTCATGGGAACAGTCCAGCCCGAACTGCCAAGCCAGGTCCTCCCTGGACCGGAAACAAGAATCCTAGGACCGGTTTTATATTGTGTCTCATGTTTTTTGGGTTAAAACGTACCAGGAAACAATTTGATATGGTCTTATAGTGGTATGGAAAGCACAGTGCTTTGCTGCCACATCATACTCTTGTTTATGTTTCCACTATCTTTTTCAATGGGGATACTAAATATTATGGAACATGCAGTGATGTAATATCTGCTATCCCTTGCTTGTCAAGGTTTACCTTTTGACAATTGACCATTTAAAATTGCCTTTTATTTGACAGCAGATGAAATTATCTTTAAGCACCCTTAAATGCATTCCACAAGCTTTCACATCCAGGCCCTTTGGGTGATATCAAATATAATGGCCAATACGGGCTGTAATATTTGCTATTCCATATGTTATTAGAATTAAAGCTTACAAAGATACAATTTGACAAGTGCTTTTGCTGGCATGGCGAACACAGTGTTTGTCAGCCGTATCACAGCAGTTTATTCCAGAGTCACTTTCTATGTGTATACCAATTATTACGGCTCATGCTATGCTATAATGTGTGGTATCTCCTACTTTTCAAGGATTACCTATTAACAATTGACAATTTGAAATAGCTTTTTATTTGACAGCGGATTACAGCATCTATTAGTACTTTTGAATGAATTTCACGAGCTTTCACATCGAGTTCACTTTGGGGATACCGAATAGGCCCATACTGACTATAATCTTTATTATCCCCTATGTTTTTAGGGTTAAAACTTACCAGGATTCAATTGGACATGGTCTTATGCTGGCTTGGTGAGCACAGTATTTTTCTGCCACCTGGTACCCTTCTTTGAGTTTTCTAACATCTCTTACTATGGGAATATCAAATATTATGGCTCATGCATTGATCTAATATATCTCGTTTCATGAGTCACCCTTTAGCTATTGACCAGTTGAAATTGCCTTTTATTTGATAGCAGATTACAGTATCTTTTCACATTTTTAATATCATTCCACAAGATTTTACATCCGGTTCCTTTAGGGGATACCAAATATAATGGCCTATGTGGCCTTAAATATTAGGTATACCCTATGCCACCTGTCCTTTTGCTTTCAAACATCATTTACTATGGGTATACCAAATATTATGGCTTACACATTGCTGTAATATCTCATATTCACATTTTGTACATCATTCCACAAGATTTCACATCTGGTTCCTCAAGGGGATACCAAATATAATGGCCTATACAGACTATAATATTTTGTATCCCCTGTGTTTCTCAGGTTAGAACATACCAGTATTCAGTTTGACATGGTCTTATGTTGGATGGGTGAACACAGTATTTCTATGCCAAATAGAACCTTTCCTTTTGTTTCCCAACATTGTTTGCTATATGGGATACCAAATATTATGGCTCACACATTGCTGTAATATCTGTTGTCCCCTACCTTTCACGGGTTACCCTTTACCCATTGACCAGTTGAAGTCTCGTTTTATTTGATAACATACTTACAATACCTTCTCACATTTTTCACATCATTCCACAAGATTTTTCATCCGGTTCCCTTAGGGATACCAAACATAATGGCCTATACCGCCTATACTATATGGTATCTCCTATGTTTCTTGAGTTAGATCTTGCTAGGATTCCATTTGACATGGTCTGATTTTGGATGGGTGAGCACAGTATTTCTAAGCCAAATACCACATTTAATTTAGTTTTCCAACATCGGTTACTATGGGGATACCAATATTCTGGCCCACGCATTGAAGTAATATCTCGTATCCCCTATGTTTCATGGGTTACCATTTAGCCATTGACCACTTAAAGTTGCCTTTTATTTGATAGCAGACTACAGTATCTTTTCAAATTTTTCGGATCTTTCCTCAGCATTTTACATTTAGTTCCTTTAGGGGATACCATATATAATGGCCTATTGGGCCCATAATATTTGATATCCCCATATGTTTCTGGGGTTAAAACTTACCAGGATTAAATTTGACATGGTTTGATGCTGGATGGCTGAGCACAGTAATTCTCCGCAAAATAGCACCCTTCCTTTTGCTTTCCTACATCATTAACTATGAGGATACAAAATATTATGGGTCTTGCACTGCTGTAATATCTCGTATCCCCCACGTTTCATGGGTTACCCTTTACCCATTGACCAGTTGAGGTTGCCTTTTATTTGATAGCAGACTACTGTATCTTTTCACATTTTTAGATCATTCCCCATGATTTTACATCCGTTTCCTTTATGGTATACCATATTTAATAGCCTCTACCGCCTATCACATTTGGTATCCCCTGAGTTTTTTGGGTAAGAAATTACCAGGATTCAGTTTGACATGTTCTAACGTTGGATGGGTGAGCACAGTATTCCTATGCCAAATAGCGCCCTTCCATTTGCTTTCAAACATCGTTTGCTATGGGGACCTCTCTACATCGGTATGCTCAAGGCGTAATAATGTCCACTTCTTGGGCTTTCTGGAGTGCTCAGAGGGCCTGAGTATGGAGCTCTTTCTCGAACAGTGGTTGATGACCACAGTTCTGAAAGGCATTGTATCCAAATTCTGCTCTGTAGAGAGAGCACATTGTCTACCTGGGAGGCTGCCGCCACCGGGGGCCCAGCCGAGGCCTGTAATTGAGAAACTACTTAATTATAGGGACAGAGACTTGATTCTGCAGTTGTTTTGGATAAAAGGTCCCTGGCACTTAGAGGGCAGCAGAATCACTACTTACCTAGATTTTACTGTAGCGGTGCAGTATCTTTGCAACTCGCATAGGGTGGTCAAGCAACACCTCCGGGAGGCTGGGTCGGATTGGTAAGGCGGGCACTTGGGCAGTGGCCAACGGGCCGGTATCCGTGTTCCAGCTGTGGACCGCTTTTTTGGGCAGCCTGCGGGCTGATTTGGGTGGTATCTATGCTGTTCGGAGCCCTCCAGCGGCCAACTGGGTGCCTGAGTGGCTGTTCTGGAGGCAGAATGGACTCTATTACCTCTCTTTTGCCAACGGGGCAGAGGTGTCACTCCCTTTCTCTCGCTGGACTGGCCCTTTAGTGTATGCAGATTGAGTGGGGGTAGGGTGCCTGAGCTCACTTGTATTCAGATGTGGTTAACCAGTGTGAACTAATCCGTGCCTTTTTTTATCTAAGTGAATTTATCAAAACATGCCTCTGTCAGAGACCTACCGCCTTCTTTTCATAAAACTTCCCTGAAGAAGTGTTTTGCAGAAAGCAGTCCGAAAATGTGGCCCACGTTTTTTCAGCATGCCTGGGCCTATTTTTGATCCCAATCCAACCCTGCCGTGAGCTAGGCCTGAAGTATGCTCTTCTCTATCATGCTAAACTTAAAGTGATGAATGATGGGTGAATCTATTCTTTCTTGACTCCTGGAGATGCATAAACCTGGTTACATGCCAAGGGAATTGCGAAGCCCACATGAGATGACTGGAACACTGGTAAATAGCTGAAGTCACAACTGAGGCATAGGAGGAGTGGGGGACACAGAGCCGCCCCTTCATGGCACACACAGGGGAAGTGGTGCTGCAATATCGTCAGAACTCTTTTAAGGCGTTGTGATCAGACGGTGCCTTTGACAGTCGGATACCAATGGCTCCATGGCGGCTGCTGAGGAGGACACCCGGTGGTTGGAGTTGACGCCATGGCTGGTAGATGATCTGCTATAAGGGGTGGGGTTTGTTCTTTGCTGTGTGATAAGTGGTGTGGACTGCTCACCAGTGACTATTGAAGACACTTTGGGACCTCATGAGAGAGGGTTGGACTCCCAGATCATTGGAGAGGACCCTTGTGTCTGTGACCACTGACCTCTCCAAACAGGACGTGTATTTTATTACGCATTTCTCTTTGGCTGATGTTCATTCATTGGATGGTTATGGCTGGGATCTCAGAGTAGTCATGGTCAGCGAGAGGGAAGTTATAAATATTGTGTTTTCTTTTGATGCACAGATGAAGTTTCCTACATATAATTATGTGGCATGGTCCTGTACTGCACTGGTCTCTTGAACGCTGATGGGGCTTTAGGTGGGACCCGCACACAGGAGTTGTGGGTAATTAGAATCGCAGAGCGTAATGCATCACTACTTATCACCATACCCAATGGGCTCACCTACAGGACACACTACCCCACACTATAACTTGCTGATGTGGAACATTAAGGGCATGGCCACTACCACACAGAGATACTGGGTTCATACATATCGTAATTGAAGCTGCACACACATAGCTTTCTTGCAAGAAATGTATTTGACACAGGAAAAGTTACAAAAAGTACATGCAGAATGGAGGGGACAGGTGTGTGGAACTACAACATTGGCGTATTCAAGGGCGTCATGGTATGGATTGCCACGGGGTTCCCATTTGAGAAAGACATACACAGAGTTGAGACTGAGGGTAGCTACATGGTAGTGGAAGGACATAAGGACGGTGCCCACCTCACACTGGTGGTTCTTTATGCCCCGAACACTAATCACTCTGCTTTTTTTTAGGTCTCCTCATCCCAGCTCTTTTTCAGGACCCACACAATCCCAGCATATCAGGCAATGACTTTAATTGTGTTCCAGATGTTGTCTGGGAGTGCTCCACCTCTCCACTGAATGGCGCTATGTATGTCAGGGTGCACAATACATTCAGGACTAAATGGTTAACTACAGCATTTTCGATATGTGGCACTTGCACCATCCAGACACCAGTGACTTCTTGTTTTATTGCCTGGTCCATGACCTCCACACCAAGCTTGATCTTTTTCTCTCCAATGGACTAATGAGCACGCAGATAACTATGACGGAGTCCTTGGCCCATACCTGCTCAGATCACTGCCCACTGCTGATGATGTTACGGACCTAGAGGTTCCACACCGAGGCACCACAGAACCTCCTTTCAGGGAGGCCCATTAAACACATATTACCCAATATTTTGTATTTAACATGGACATCATCCCCTCTAGAGCTCTGGAGTGGGATGCCCACAAGGTGGTCATCAGAGGGCAATGCATTGCCACCATATGGGGCTGTGGGTCCGTAAGGCCCTGCGCAGGGTGCTTCTGAACATGGAGCGGGAGTTGAGACTACTTGAGACTGAGGTGTCACGTGGGCTGATGGTAAGGAAAGCCACAAGGATCTAGAGGCACGTTGGGAAAACATGACTATAGGCACTGCCTTGCCCTTCTCCTTGTGGAGGGGGATCCCTTGGGCAGGCTATTGGTATGGGCTGTCAGTTGGGGGGGCAGAGCACATTATGGCCTGGTCAGGCCCCCTTTACCCCCCCATGGCTACAGCCCTGCCTGGGCCCCTCTGCTGTGGGCCATGCTCTGACCAATGGTGCCAAATCCAGTCCTGAGCTCTTGGAAGTGAGTTTCTGTGCTGCAACTAAGAAACTGACGTATTGACTCCAAAGCGTAATTTTGGAACCTGGGCATCCCCGCAAAACTGGCGCATCACCACTACCTGCACCAAAGCCATGGACACCGCTCACCGAGTTCATGACGCAGCAACCTCGACTTTCAACAAAGACCTGATTTTTCCACAGCACCTCGGAAGAACCACTGCTGCATGAGTCTCGGACATCGCATCACCGACATCCAATGTGCACCGTCCCGACTCCTAGGCATTCCCGGCCCTTTGTGGCGTTTGACCGATGCATCGCCTTCAGCCCAGCGGTTCAACTATGATACCACGAAAATTCACTCACCTTGCTCTTGACATTGACACATCACCAACGCTGCACCGCCTTCAGAAACTAAAGGCTCGCTCCCATAACCAATGCATCACCTCCTTTGCACAACGCATCGTCCCCAAGCACCAACGCCTCAAAGATCTTGCATCACCTCCACGAACCAACATATCACCTGCACCCATGATGCATCCTCTCCATTGCGCACCACATCATCCCCAAGCATCGAGGCATCCAAGGATTGTCAGCAGGTCTGCTTGACTCCTCTCTCTGGTCAAAGCTCCATCGCGGTTGGACTGAACTTTTAGATTTGCCCTGGTCAAGCACGACCAGATAGCCCCAGTTGGAGTTGTTGACTTCGAAGCACTGCATTTTGAGTTCAACTTGATAAATTCGTATATTGACTACTTGGGAATCTTGAAGTTTTGTTGTTTTGGTGTTGTTTTACTCAGAGAAATATTCACTATTTATGTAAACTGGTGTGGAGTACTTTTGTGGTGTATTCACTGTGTTACTGTGTGTCCACAAATACTTTACGCATTGCCTCTTTAGTTTAGCCTGACTGCTCTGTGCCAAGCTACCAGAGGGTGAGCTCAGATAAACTTTTAGTGTGTACTACACTTACCCCTACTGGGACTGTGGCTCGTGATTGTACAGCGTGCATACCTCTGCCAACCAGAAACCCCATTTCTAACAGTGAGGAAGAAGCATGTTGGCTTCAAGCTGTAATGAAGAACATATTTTAGTGTAAGAATATGGACAGGTCATTGCCCTGCTTCTTCAGAAGCAGCAGGAGAATGTCTAAAATACTGAGTTACAGTACTGTAAAAAATATGGTTATTTTTTTCCCCTAGAGTTGCATATAGCACAAACTTGACCCGAAGGTTCTAGGTATCAGAGCGCTTTACATGAGCACCACTTGCGTTACACGAGGACAAATTCATTTTTATTAATGTTGAGATTAAGTAATTTGCCCAGAATCACAGGATTTGGAGCATCCCTGCAGAGACTCAAACACGGTTCCCCAGCGTTGAGGTCGACCGCTCTAGCCGTAAGGCCACATCCTCTCTTATTGAGCCAACCACTAAGTCTGCACAAGCAGGGATGACCGCGCGCTGCCAGCTTTCTGTAAGTGGTGCTAATTACCAGCTGGCACTGAGCTTGACATCGGAGGAGGATTTATAAATGCATGACTTCGCATTTCAGTGCAGTGATGCGGACCACCACACTGAAATGCATTAGTCTAACACCTAATGCGTGGTACTTGGCAGGGCTGACTACAATTTTTACTTTAATGGAGCACACAGAATGACAGCGCTCATCAGCATAGAATTACAGAAGAGGCAGTAAAAACGTTGATAAAATAAAGATTTTAAAGCCAGTATCATGCCAGTTAATTAAATTGATTTTTAATAACAGCTACTTACTGTCCCTGCTTTGGAAAACATAAAAAGGTACCTCCCACCGTTTTTAGTTGACCCGCTCTAAAAACCAGGACATTTGCCAAATTTACCTAAATCTACTGGGTCAGGTGGTGAAAAACCAGGACTGTCCGGTCAAATCTGTGACATATGGTCAACCTATTGATAGAGCGGTGTAGATTAGGTGCCTTTTTGAAAGTATTCATGTTAATTGCAGCGCTGTGTACAGGCAAGACAGGCGCTGAAATTAACATGAAAAGGTACACAATCTGCCACGCTTTCTTAACAAATGCATAGCTACCAAGGTTTCAGATTGCTACGTGTAACATTTTCTTAATTTCAGTGTATTATGAGTGCCATTTCAATGACTATGAGTGACACTTTCTCGCGAGCAAAATCAAGGTATGAGGTAGTCGGACCGGCCCCACTACGGCTTGCTAGATCTATTAATAAAATTTAAAAGCACTTTTTTAGCAGAGTCACTGAGGCACTACCTCCTGCACTCCATGTTGCTCTTTCTCTTGTATGCTTTCCTGCTCCATGTTGCTTTACTCTCTGTGTGTTTCTCCATCTGCAAAACACTCCTGCTCTCCGTGATGCTCTCTGTCCCTCTTGTGCTTTTCTCTGCAATCCGAACTGCTCCATGCTGCTTTCTCACACCTGCGTTTCTCCTACCTTTAAACTCTCCCTCCACCATGCTCCTCTTGCTTTCTTCCTTGTGTGCTTTTCTTCCTCCTGTGGGAAAATAGCCCTGCCCTCCTTGTTGCTCTCTCACTAAGAGGCTATCAGGCACTCACTCATTCCAAAGACTCTCAGTTCCCCAGGTGGTCCAGTCAATGGGCAACACAAATTGTTCCCAATCAAAGTGGAGACCCGCAGCTGAGTGTTCCCGGCAACAGTGGTGCTGGAAATGAGCAGACAGCTTAGCTGTTTTTGGGTACTGCCCCCAGGAGGTGAGTGGAATGTTTGATGGGTCCTTCCATTCTAACTCACACCAAGTGCAGGGTCGGGGGAGGCCCCAGTGGACCCGGGCCGCTTCACTCACTGAGCACCCCCAAGCGATAGGCCGCCATGTCCCCCACAGCAGAGGGGTCCCTCTACTGCAGTGCTACCTGTCATGTATTTGCTGAATGATGCTTCCAGAGGTGCATCACTACCATGGCACTAACTACCCTTTCAGACAGACGCAAGTGTCCTGCAGGCCCGCAGCCAGGCCCCGGCCACCCACATGTCCAGAACAGAAAGAGATTAGGGTCTCAACCTCGTCGCTGCATAGCAACCATCTTACTTCTCTACAGCAACACTTCCTTTGTTTGCGAATGTCACCTCAGTACTTAATTTAAGCACCATTTTCTGCAATCCAAGAGCCAGTATGTTCTCTGTGCGATTTAGAAAAAAGACGGAAGTATGCTGGTGGTTAGATATGGCTACCATTTGTTTCTTTGTTCCCGATTATGCCTACTGGTCTAGCAGTGTCGGTAGCAGAAGAATATCCGGATGATCAAAAGTATATTGCACAATGAGACCTCAAACTGTCAGCTTGAATACAGCATGGTTATCTACTGCAATAGTGCACATGACGTGCACTTTGCACCTGCATGTTCCAGATTCTCCCTCACAGCACGCAGGTGTTGTCAAGGCACTACAAATGTGTGATTAATGCATTTTAGTGTGGTGATGCAGACCACCACACTAAAATGCGTTAGTCTAAGCCTGATGCTTGGTACTTGGCAGGGTTGCGAAAGGCATGCAAGAAATGCAGCAGGAGATAAAACGCATATAAGGAATGTTCTGTGGTTGACTAAGGATAGGACACAACAATGCATTTTCACAGATTCCATTGTGGTGCAATCTTGAATAACACAGACACCTTACAGGGATGTAGCATTCACATTTGACAAGTGATAGTAAGGGACACATTGTTACATTAAAATACTTTTAATGGAGAATATGCTTTTGAATACTGAATCTTTTATGTTTGTTGTATGTTGCAAACCTGCCTTAAGACCCTTCATGTGGTGCTGTATGTGTAGAAATACACTGTCTTTTCACTTTATTAAGCAAATGTTTGATTGAAATTTGCACTGATATTTGTCGCTGCACCCACACATTCAGTTGGGTTCTTAGTGCACATAGCCATGGCTGCAGCGCACAGAGACCTTATACTGCCCCACACAGAAAAAAAAAATCAAGGGAACATTGATCTAACCCCCAAAACTCACCCTTGTAAGTCGTGTACTTACCTCCAAAACCACTAACACTTTTTCCCCATAGGAACCCATGTAAAGAGATATTGGGCCTAAAAAGTATCTAAGTGTTGAACTGTGTTGTATGAAGAAAACGAATTCCTATTGCAAAGTGTTGGACTTGGCCCTTTTTGCAGGGTCATCCCTGAACTTTTTGCCTTCCTCCTGTACTTTTTCTGACCTGTTGTTGTTGGTTTTATGACTCTGGGCACTTTACCACTGCTGATCAGTGCTAAAGTGCATATGCTCTCTGCTATAAATTGATGTATGGATTAGTGACTCCATGTTTGGCCTATTTGATTCACTGTCAGACCCTAGTACAGTGCACTGGTTGTGCCCAGGGCTTGTGACTCAAATGCTGCTGGTGGGCTTGCAGCACTGGTTGTGCCACCCACAGAAGCAGCCTGTAAAAGTGTGTCTCAGGTCTGCCATTGCAGAGCCTGTGTGCAGTCTGGTACTGCCATGTTGACTGGGCAAGTACACCCACTTGCCAGTCCCTAAACCTTCCCTTTTCTGCATATTAGCCAACCCTATGGTAGGCCCAAGGGCAGGGTGCATTGTAAGTATAAGGTAGGACATGCCCTGGTGTGTGTGGCATGTCCTAATAGTGAATTACAGCCATTTTCGTTTTTCACTATTGCAAGGCTACCTGTTCCCCATAGGCCAGAATGGGCAGTTTGATTATTACAGCTTATAATACCAACTGACCCAGGGAACATGGTAGAAAAACGAATTTAGCATGCCTGAACTCAGAATGATAAAATACATCTTTTAGTGAAGTTGGTTTTAACATTCTGTGTTTGAAAATACCACTTTTAGAAAGTAGGTATTTTCTTGCCTAACTATCCAAGCCTGCCTCTGCTAGGTTGTGTATTCCTTCTCTGGAGTTTGAGTGACAGGGGCTGGGGGATTCCAGGAGACAGGGTGAGTCAGCACAGGGCTGAATAGAGAGATCTGCATGGAGATGGGTGGGAGGAGTTGCACCTGGGACCTGAATAGGGCTGTGCCTTCCCTCCACAATGCTGGCTCCACCTCCTGTGGTGCGTCTGATGTCCCTGGCCTACACTGTGAAAAGGAAAGATGGAGTCTTGTCAACAAAGTGCTCCAGGACTGACCAGAACTGGTTTGGACTAGGCAAAGGCCTCTCTGCCTTCAGAGAACAAAGGGAAAATGAGTATAAAAGAGGGGACCCAAACCCCAGAACTTTAGATCACTTTGGGAAACAAGAAGAACCTTTGCTGAGGAGAGGAACCAGAGAGAGAGACTGCAGGAGGAGACTATCCCTATGCTGAGTGCTGTTTGGGGGATTGGCCTGCAGTGGTTGCCTGACTGCCAAAGAAAGGAGAAAGGACTTTGTGCTACTTTTCATTCAACTTGTAAAGGATCTCCAAGGGCTTGAGAGAGAGCTTGCCTCCTGCTGAAGTCTCAGGGACAACAGACTTCACCCACCAGCTCCCCAAGAGTTCTTTTGAAGTGCCTGCTGTTGTGTTGGGCCTTCTGAGGGACTGCGTGTCGCAAGGAGCTGGAAGCGCGATTCACGAAGAAGAAGCATGTCGCTGCCGCAGCCGCTGTCATCGCATTGCTGAGGAAGCGTGTCGCCGCTGCCGCTGTTGCTTCGCAACGCAGAAGCGCCTCGCATCGCCGGAGAAGAGGATCGACATCGCATCAGATGCCGCCGCATCATCGGAGAAGCGTGTCGCCGCCGCAGCCGCTGTAGTCACATCGCTGAAGAAGGGTGTAGCCGCTGCAGCTGTCGCATCGCATCGCCGAAGCGCCTCGCATCGCCGGAGAAGAGGATCGATGTCGATTCAGATGCCGCCGCATCACCGGGAAGCGTGTCGCAGGGCCTGTCGCGGCTCAGAAGAATCGTTGAGTCACCGCACGGCCGTCGGGCGTGCACGCATCGTGCCGCATCAAGAAGAAGACGCCATCTTTGTTTCATTGCACCGGATCTTCATCGCATCACGGCGTTGCTGGTCGCATCGCCACGGAAGCGCAGTAAGAAACCGACGCATCACCGCCCCACGCCGAGAAGAACCGACGCATCCCCTACGCATCAGTAGGGACCCGACACATCACCGTTCTTGCGTGTAAGGAACCGACGCATCACCTTCCCTGCAACACTTTCGTTGTATAGCGTTACGCATCCAAAGGTACATTGAACTCAAAGTGTCGCATTTACCATCTTAAGAGAACTGAGCTAATTCTACCATTTTTAAGTACAGTGTTGTGGATTTTTGTCGTTTGTGGTCTTGTGTTACATCTATATAAAAGATACTTATTTTTAATATACAACCTGTGTGGTGTCCATCTGTAGTGTTGTCACTGGATTACTGTATGTGTTCACAAACGCTTTACACACTGCCTCTGAAATAAGCCTGTCTGCTCGTGCCAAGCTACCAAGGGGGTGAGCAGGGGTTATTTTAGGAGTGTATCCCACTTACCCTGACTAGACGCAAGGGTCCCTATTTGGTCAAAGGTACCTACCTCTGCCAACTAGAGGCCCCCAAATCTAACACAAAGTATAAAAAGTCATACTTACCTTGTATGTAGAGATCTTAAGGCGTGGTATTTAGGCATACCACCCCCAGTACTCAAAGTAAACCTGAAGTAATGAAAAAGTAATCTGAAAGTACTAATTGTATGATACAAACTGCATTTAAAAGTGAAACAAATCTGTAACAACTGCAGTTTCTAGTACAACTGCATTTCATTGAACAGTCTTGCATTTTAAGGTATATTTTACTCACCTGTGCCAAGTCCTGCTTGGTTCTAAAATAAAACATAAGTATATATTTTTTATACTTACCTCATTGGTCTGGAATCTGTCTCTGAGTGTGTGTATGAGTCCTTGATTGAGTGAATACAATAAATGCTTAACTCACTCTCTGGATAAGCCTAACTGCTCACCCACACTACCAGCTTCTTACACTCTTTCTGGGCGGAATCCCGTTTGGAAATCTGAAAGTATGGCATTATCTTCAATGAACTGGGACATCTGGGCAAATGCTGCTCTTTCTATCAGTTTGCCCAGGAAAGGTCCATTTGTAATCGGTCTGTGGTTGTCGGGGTTCAGCGGGTTCAGGTTTATTTTAGGGTGCATGTATTACTTTTTTAGTTCCTCTAGAAATATTCCCAAGGTTAAGGAATTGTTGATGATTCTTCTTACTGGTGTGGCAGTAGAGGCTGTTAGAAGAATAGTCTTGAAGGTTTGTGGTGGACATGGGTCAGACGTGCTGCCGGCAGGCCTACTTGTTTTGACCAGGTTGATAAATTAATTGAGTGAAATTTGTTGGAAGAAATGGAGAGGCTGGGTTAGAGTATTCTTGGATTGTTGTTTTGAAAAAGGGTCAGTGCTGGTGCTTAGGGGCCGATTCCTATCTGGGTCGGAAAACTCTCCGACCGAGCCGGATCCGGAGAGATTTCCGACCGAGCCGGACTCCTGCAGTCTGACCGAGCGAGTACGATGCAGCCGCATGCTGCCAGACTCGATTCAGTCGGACTCCCATTGAAGTCAATGGGAGCCAGTCGTATGACGCGTACATGGGCTCCCATTGAATGAATGGGTACGTCGCGAACAAGTGCGCCCCCTACAGTGTGTATGCGTCGGTGCAACATGCATGTTTAGGGGGGACCCTTGGTTCCCCCCTGTGTTCGACTCGTCAGGCTACGGGTGAAGGGGGTCCGGCACGGACCCCCCAAGTCCGGCTCCTGGAGCTTTTTCGAGCCGGACGCTCCGACTCGATCCGGCTGTCCGACGCGTACATCGTACTCGCTCGGTCGGATAACGTCTCCATTGCATGGTGCGATTCATTTCCGTATGAGTCGGTCAGAGCGGTTCGGATCCGGAAACCGTTCGGTCGGAACACACGCGTACATTCGCATCGTACTCGCTCGGTCGGACAGCTGTACGAGTCGGTCGGAAAAAACGCGTACGGCTCGTACTTTTTCCGGCCGGATCCCGTTCGGAGAGCTTCCGACCGAGATCGGAATCAGCCCTAGTCTTTGTTTTAAGTATGAGTCCAATGTGTCTGCTTTGGCAGTGTAATGATTTGCCAGATTGTCTGTGAATCTTGAGTAATGGGATGAGCTCCTTCTAGGCAATTTGGTTTATTAAATTCATTGAATATTTTATAGAATTCTTTATTTACACATTTAGCATTTTGAATTCTGTCTGAATAGTACCTTTTCTTAGCTTTTTTGATAGCTGACTTGTATAATCTGTTAATTTTCTGAAGGTGAAGTTTGTCTTGATTGGGGTTTGTTTTGAGCCAGGCATTATGCAGCTTTCTAATTTGTTATTTTATCTCTGTATTTCTCCAAGGTGCCTGTTTTCCTTTGTTCTGTTGTTCAGATTTTAGTGGTATTAGGATATCAAAAGCTTCCTGTATCCACTCATAGAGTTTTTTAAGAGAATTTGTTGTGTCTATATCTGTACTAGATGTTTGCTGTGTTTCTAAGTGTTCCAAACTGAGTTTGTTCCACAGTTGGTAGGTGGATGCACGTTAAGTGATTTTAGGTGCATTACTTGGTGTTGTTTTCTGTTGGAAAGCAAGCAAATGGTTGTCAGACCATGTGAGTGGAGTTATTGTTTGAAAGGTAACTAGTTGGCCGCCTCAGCGAGACCCTCCTCAATGCTTTATCTCGCCTGGTCAAAAATCATTGGTCATCGTCCTGATCTTGATCAGCCCTCACCCGACCCTGGTCCTACTCACCTACTAGGACATTTATTCTGAGAACTTTCCCTGAGACTCAGCAATTTTGACTGATGCCTGGTGGAGCTATCTTGCGAGCTATAGGGGAGATGGACTATGGATTCCCTCCTTGACCATCACCTACCCAGCCGGTCTTTGGGCAAACTATCCTACGTCTCTCTGGACCTTATTTTACCTCCTCCCCCTTCACCCTACCCCCTACCTCTCTCCACCCTACTCCTCTCCTCTCTATAGCTACTGACCTTTGCCCTCACCCTGCCTTACTCATAGTTCCCACACTTTCCTATCCACTTGTCGTTCTTTTGTAATCCTTTCCCTCGTCAGTTGAGACATAGCTATTTGACTGTTGCCCGATGGAGCTACCTTGTTTAGCTATTGGGGAGACGGGCTGTGGATTCCCTCCTCGGACGTCACCTACCCAGTCGGTCTTTGGGCAGACTTCCTTTCGTCTCTCCTGCCGTCTTTTCACCCATCCTCCCCCTTCACACTTCCCCCCTCCGCTCTATCTGTCTCACCTTTACTCCCTCTCTCAATGTGTTGCTTATTTTTGATATAAAGTGTAATTTGTTTATCGTTTTCTGTAACATTGTGGAACCTAATGTAAAGCGCTCTGATACCTCCGGGTCTAGCCAGCGCTATATAAAACTCTCAAAATAAAATAAATAAAAATAAGTTATGTATTCGCAAAAGTTACATCTAGCATGTGTCCAGTAATGTGTGTGGGTTTGTGAAAGATCTGATGCAGGTTTGGTGCGTCTAGGCCAATGATGATTGTTTTTGGATGGGGGCATATTGAGTTTGTCAAACCAAGTGTTGAGGTAACCCGAATGAATAGGTTGGAGTATAGTGTTATCATGTTTGAAACTGTGCCTAGAAGTGTGTCTGGGAATGTTGCATTGCTAGGTGGATATCTGCAAAGGAACAGGAAGCTACAGGAGGAAGATGGTGTAGGGTTGCATATGGTGAAGAGGGCCGCACAACTGTGTATTGAGATGTCAGTTTTACTGATATTTAATGTTTGCTTGAACACAACAGCTAGGCCACCTCCTCTTTTGCCTGTACGATTTTGCATGATAGTTTGATAGCCTAGAGGAACGGCTTTATGCAGGACTGGAGCCATATCATCTCCCAACAATGATCCAGTTATGAAGAGTATGTCAGGTTTTGTATCAGTGAGAAGGTCGTAGATGTGATGTTTGTTTTTAGAGAGCGATCGAGCATTTATCAGTAGACAGTTTAGAGAATGTGCTTTGGTGATAGTGTGACTTTGCTGTGTGGAAGAGTGAGCAGTATTTTGTGGGCTTGTAGCAGGTGTGTCCTTAGTGTTGGTATTAGATGTATGAGGATAGCTATGGTGTAGCTGTTCTGTATCGTGTTCCTTGTCCAGCAGACTTTGAAAGTATTTTGATGGGACTGCGTGTGTAGGTGGTGGAGATGGGGGTTGAAAGTGAGTTGGTGAGCTGTGTTGTTTTTGTAGTGTAACCGTGTTGTGCAGTGGACATGGAGATGTGAAGTTGTGAGGAGTGGCATGTTGCTTATTTTGTTTACGTCTGCTTAAGGTGGAACGTGTATAAGTTAGGGGTGGTGGTGCAGCATGTGGATCATGTAGTAAGGTTCTAAGGGGCATATTCACAAGGACTTATCGCTGAGTTATCGCCACCTTAGCGCATCAAAAGTGGAGACAGATTTATCGCCCCATTCACAAGCGGGAGCAAACTGCAGGCATCGCCAGTATACCCGCGATAACTGCTGTAAATTTTATCCCCACGGGTGACACCACCAACTAACCCTAATGAGATGCAAAGTAGGCGTTCCCGTGCAAAAACCCACGAAAACACCACTTTCACAACGAACTTCCAGATTCGCGATGCGAGTCAAAACCACGCGATAAGCCGCGGTAACAGCAGGTATTTGACACCTGCCTCTTGCTGGTGTTAAGCAGGACGACTACCTGCAGTAGGCAACGGAGCCCCGCACACAGCCACACCCGAAGAACAACCGACGCCATGGAGCTACTCATCATGCAGCTTGGAGCCCCAACAGGACCACAATACCCACCGCCACCACCCCCAGGACCGCCACCACCCGCAGGACCCGGACCGGCACCCCCCGGACCACCACAGAGGCAGAGCAGAGTAAGACAGCGGACCTACCGAAAACACACTAGTCTCACAGACCTAACGCCCGAGGAAGTCATTGCCCACTACAGGCTCAAAAGGACAACCATCCTCCGCATCATGACCCACATCGGCCACAGGCTGACGGTCCCAACACAGCGGACAACCAACATCCCTCCGCAGACAAAGCTGCTGGCTGTGCTGCACATGTTGTCCTCTGCAGTTGGTCAGGGTGCATCCGTGGTACTCCGCAGTTCATTTCCTTTTTAGTGGCATTTTCTGTATGCTGTTCTTGTGCTTTTTCCCACATTACGCACGGGTATTGCTGGCCTCTTGCTGGTTATCACTGTTTTCTTATCGCGTTTGGGCCCATCGCGTCTTTTTACGCATTGGGGTTTGTGTTTTTATTGCCGTCGCGGTGGTTGTATCGCGGACATAGGCCGCGCTTTCGGGAGGCTATCACATGGTATCACCGTGTTGTGAATTCCACATTAACACGGGGTTATTTTCCCGCAATAGACTGCGATGTGTGAAGTTGCGTTAACATTTTTTGGAGATGTTTAGCACACGTTCTTGTGAATAAACCCCTAAATTGTCCAATGGATGAAAGGCGTTTAAAGGAGAGTTGCTGTGTTGCTGTATATGTGTTAGGTGTGAGGGAAGAAAGAAAGCTTGTCATTGAAGTTTGTTCATGGTGTGTATTATTTGTGTAGTCTGGAAGGTGGGAGTGGGTGTATGTTTGTAGTTTGTGACAGAAAGTATTATGAGGTTGTGAGAAGCGGGCTTAGTATATGGTACCCACTTATGTAAGTGGGCACCCTGCACCAATCCAGACAACCCTTATGTTGATTTAGTGGACAACCTTAGAATGCTCTCTAAGTGGTAGATGTAGAGAGCAGCCTTCAGGCTTAGTCCAGAAGAAGTGTAAAGCAGCTTGTTATACCAGAGCATAATCTTATTGGTATAGATTAAGTGATAAAGAACCACACAGTGTATTTATAAAAATATGTATTTATTATAAGACATTCACTAACACATACAGTTATCTCCTAACCAGAGATATACACAATGCACACAATACTTTGCAATAGAAATAGGTAAGTAGCACAAATACACAGTGGTCGCCAGTGTGAGACAAAACCAAATACTAAAATAGTGGTATGCGGACCACGACTCAAGTCAAGACTATACCCACAAGATGAAGAAGTGCTGAGGACCCAAGGAACCACCCAAGGTAAGTAAACAGGAACCCCACGGTGTGCACAGTGGGAACACGACCGCGGGCTCAATACAAGTCAATGGGTAAGTTGTGGTTGCAATTTTAAAGAAGAAGGACCCTTCCTCAGTGGACCCTGGCCAACCCACCCGTGGATACCCAAGGAACCAGGATACCTTCACCAGGGAAGCCTGGTGCATAGGTGTGAAGTGGCATCGGAAACCGCAGTCAAACTCAGTGGAAGACTTCAGGAATATGCCGCTGTTGGAAAAGGTGAAAGTGTCCGGTGGAACCCAAAGGTGGATTCAGGATGAGAAGTACCTGCAAGCAGAGGGGACAGAGTCTATGCCACATGGATGCGACCAGGAGGCCTGGAAGACGAATGCCCACTGAAGTCGAGTGCTGCAGGAAAGCTGACCTTGGAGCTGCAGATTTGCAGACCAGGCAACACTGTGGAAGACCAGGAGCCATGCACAAGCTGTCCCACGTCGGATGTCGAGAGTTGAGAGGTCGGTGTCCGTCGGGAGCACCAACAAGCCTTGGCAACCGCCAACAACATGGAGAGCGAAGAAGGTGCAGTGTTGGGACAAGCAAGGTCCAGTTGACTCACCACAAGCAGGGGAGTCAGAGCAGGCCCCAAGCAATCAGGGGAGCCTGCTGAAATCAAAGAAGTCCCTCAAGAGGCCCCACAGGCCGTAGGCACTGGAGTCAAAAGAGGATCTCGAGCAGCTCACCAAAGATGCAGGCCCACGGTGCAAGTGAGGTGATGAGGATGAAGATCTTGGTCACAGGAGATGCTTGAGGTGGAGGCTACTTTCAGCCTGAAGATCTTGATGGATGGAAGCCAAAAAGCCTTTGCAACAGCAAGTCAACGCACTGCACAGGGATTCGTTTCCTGCGGCTCTGACGAGGGATACTGGCCTCAAACTTGGTGACAGGACAGGGCAGGCCTCAACGGATGTGAAGAACTACCACTTGTGTTGCTGAGCCTTTTGGAGTCTGTGGGAGCCTAGGATCAGCAGACCGGTCATCTTCGTTGCGGTGCCTGCAGATGCAGGGAAGCGACTCCTTCACTTCAAGGGAGATTCCTTCAGGTGTCTTGGATGCCCACAGGCCTTGGAAGGTTCCTGTATGGAGTACAGGCACAGAGTTGCAGCAGACGAGCAGGGAGACGAGCTCGGAGCAGAAGGAGCCTTCCCAGTTGCAGCCTTGATGCCCAGAGCAAAGTCCAGAGTGCCCAGACGGTCGAAGAAGAAGTGGTGTCTTGAAATGAATCTTGTCCCACGACTAATCTAGAGACCCTCCCTCAGGTGAGCCCTTAAGTACCCTAAGGAAAGGGTTGGCATGATGCAGGGTTCCCTCCCAGGGGAGGAGTCGGACAGTGGGGAGGATACTCCCCTGTCCTTTATCCAGGTTCACATCAGAACGGGAACCAACGGCTCCCTGAGCTGGTTTGAACTGGACTATGCAAGGAGGGCACCAAGCGTGCCCTTCAAGCAGACTGAGTGGCACTGGCAAGCGCTCCCAACTGGCCCCAATACACTAAACCCTGTCTGGGAGGTGGTCACACCTCCCTGTGACAAGATACCTAGTGTTCTACCTTCCCCTGCTCAAGCTTGACTCAGCAGCAGGAGGGTAGAATTGTGTCTCTGGTCAGCAGCAGCCATGTTGTGCTGTTCAGGTCTGGAAGACTAGTATCGGGAGCACTGAGGGCCTCCCAGAGGAGCTTTACAGTGAATGGAATCATACCTCCCACACCGTTTATGGTGTGAGGGTATGATTGCAACATGTTTGATACCCAACATGACAGGGTTCGTTACAGCCAGTTTAGAGATGGTCATCGCATAATGACGCATGGCCACTCTATGTATCATAATGGCTGATGCACTTACAACCCAGGAGAATAGACTCCGAAGGTTTAGGGGTGTCCTGCTCATGCAGGTGCACCCTCACACTTAGAACCGAGCACCCTGCCTTCAGGATTGAAAAGCCTGCTTTAGGGGTGACTTATAGGATTTAAGTGCATTGACCTTAGATATAGGGAAACCTATATCTTTCATAAGTGGTGCCAACACCAGCTTACACAGGCTGCAATGGCAGGCCTGTAGTTACAGTTTGAGTGGTCTCCCATGGGTGGCATAATACATGCTTCAGCCCATGGGGGACCCCTGGTGTACCTATGCCCTGTGTACCTCAGTACCATATACTAGGGACTTATAAGGGTTCACCTGTATCCAACCTGGGAGGTACCTAAGTACTTACCATAACCAATTTAGGTGAGCAAGAACAGAGACTGGGGTCCTGATTAGCAGGATCCCAGTCAGACTAGTTAGAAACAGCATAGCACCAGGCAAAAAGTAGTTTTAACCATGCAGAAGGCTCCAACCTTCCTACAGAGGTGTTGTGTGTGAGAGATTTTGTTGTGCTGGTGTGTGTGTTAGTTTTGTTTTTGAGGAGTACTGAAAGGAGGTGCTGATGTATTTGTTTTCTGAGAAGGATTTGTATGTAATGTATTGTTGGTGAGTGGAAGTTGTAAGATAAAGGTGGTGATGATGTGTTTGTGAATAGTGTTAAAATAGAAAAATTCATGATTACACATTGTTCTATGTATGTTAGCATTTGCAGCACCATTTTCTATGTCGGTGCCATTTTGAGTGGTAATCGAAACTAATTCCTTGCTGTTTCCGAGAAAAGGCCCTCGTTATGTTTCGTTTCTACAATGTTAGGTTTTGCTTCACTAATGAATGGACTGTCCTTATTAGCGCATACCTTTCTCACTAGATAGAGGCCTTCTCCCACTTGTCTAGTGGCGGGCACGGGCAAAGTGACCTTGAGTAGTAGATAGTGTGTGTCCGGCTTTAGAATCAAAACTTATCCTCTGTACTTCATTGTTAGCTGCATCTGCTTGAAAAATTCCATTGTGGGTGTGCCTTCATTGGTTTTGAAATGTATATAATGTATCTTTATGCTTGCTGATGTCAGTCCCTCTGCAGCACTCCTAGCGACTGGGCAGACCGGGCTCTGCTCTGAGTGTACCTGAATAGATATTGGTTTGTATTCTCTACTGTCTGACCGACTCTTCATTTGATTTGGAAGGCTGAGAGGTGGTAGTGAGTGACCTGAGTGACCCTAATTGG